>OY992538.1:212908227-212949166 GCA_963921195.1 Pegoplata infirma
ATTCCAATTGTAATTCGAAAAACATCAACTGAATTTACATTGATAATTTACGAATTACAATTGGAATCTTCGAATTACAATTGATCTTTTACGAATTACAATTGATCTTTTAGGAATTACAATTGATCTTTTTCGAATTACAATTGATCTTTTACGAATTACAATTGATCTTTTACGAATTACAATTGATCTTTTTCGAATTACAATTGATCTTTTACGAATTACAATTGATCTTTTTCGAATTACAATTGATCTTTTACGAATTACAATTGATCTTTTACGAATTACAATTGATCTTTTACGAATTACAATTGATCTTTTTCGAATTACAAATGGAATCTTCGAATTACAATTGATCTTTTACGAATTACAATTGATCTTTTACGAATTACAATTGATCTTTTTTGAATTACAATTGTAATTCGAAAAAGATCAATTGTAATTCGTAAAAGATCAATTGTAATTCGAAAAGATCAATTGTAATTCGTAAAAGATCAATTGTAATTCGAAAAAGATCAATTGTAATTCGTAAAAGATCAATTGTAATTCGTAAAAGATCAATTGTAATTCGAAGATTCCAATTGTAATTCGAAAACATCAACTGAATTTACATTGATAATTTACGAATTACAATTGGAATCTTCGAATTACAATTGATCTTTTACGAATTACAATTGATCTTTTACGAATTACAATTGATCTTTTGCGAATTTCAATTGATCTTTTACGAATTACAATTGATCTTTTACGAATTACAATTGGAATCTTCGAATTACAAATGGAATCTTCGAATTACAATTGGAGTATTCGAATTACAAATAGAATCTTCGAATTACAAATGGAATCTTCGAATTACAAATGGAATCTTCGAATTACAAATAGAATCTTCGAATTACAATTGATCTTTTTCGAATTACATCAGTAAATGGTGTAGTAATTTGACAAGGTTTTTTTTTGAGTGTACATTATTTCTCGAAATTTATCATAACCTAGAAATGTCTTAGATATTTGTCAAAATGAAAATGTCGATTTCACAAAAGATGTTTTACTTAAATAGATTTAGAGTAATTTTTTTTCATGCTCTGAGAAATATGACTCGAGAATTTTGATTCTGATACATTTTTCCAATGAAACATTTTCAACCATTTTTTCCTATGAAAAAAGTATTAGATTTGAAATAAAATCTGTTAAAAAGTTTCAGATTCTGAGATATTCTGGACCCTCCTCCCCCTGTGTACGGTTCTAAATTCAGTTAAAAGTATTTTTTATAAAACCGCTAAAAACAAATTGCAAAAAATAGTTAAAATACGTCAAAACATGAAAATTTAAAATTCCCGGGAATTCCCACTATATTTCCCGGGATTTCGCGATTGAAAAAAACCCGTGAAATTCCGTACCGGAAATTCCCGTGAAAAACTCTAATTTTAGCTCAACTATAATTTCGTAGTAATACACAACAAAAAAAAAAACCTTGTCAAATTACTTGAAAACGTCTCATAGGCCCATTTTGCTAATATTTGACAGTTTTCCTTGTTTTTTAACAAAAAGTTTTCGTTCGAAATTAACATTTTTTTTGTAATTTTACATTATTTTTTGTAATTTTACAAATTTCCAAGGTTTTTTTATAAAACAAAATCTAGTAAATTCACGAGTTTTCCTTGTAAGTTTTATTGCGCCAAAAAAGTTGTAACTTACAATTTTATTGGTAAAAATCTTGTAAAATTACGAAAAAACTCGTAATTTTTACTATTTTATTTAAAAATCTTGTAAAAATACGAAACCTCCTTGTAAGTTTTATCGCGTCGAAAAATTTGTAAATTAACTATTGTATTGGTTAAAAGCTTGTAAAATTACAAAATTATTGGTAAAAAGCTTGTAAAATTACAAGGAATTGTTGTCAAATAGGAGGTAGCAAAAAAAGTTAATCTTGTCGTTTTTTTTTTGAGTGTATGTTATCTTTAAAGAAAATCGATAACCCTTCTTAAAGTAGAGGGTCAACAATGACCCATTCGGTATAAAATATATATTTTGTGCATTTTCAAAAATTCAAGACCTATACAGTTATCTAATTCTAAAAACAAAAATCCTGATAGATTTTCAGAATACCGTATTTGCTAAAATCAGCAGATTTCTCATATGGCTCAAAATATGTGTGTTTTCAGCAGATTTTTGTGCTAAATTTTTCGGCTCAAAATGGGTGTATTTTCAGCAGATTTTTCTGCTGATTGGACAAAGAATTTAGACAACGGTTCTACTTGTAAAATGTTGGACTTTATTTTCGTATTCAGCACAAGATTTTATATGGAAAATAAATACAAAATTTCGTGGATCAAAATTTCAGCTCTAAATAAACTTAATTTTATTACAAAACAAAAAAATAGCAAAAAAGAAAAAAAGCTAAAACGGAAATTAAATCAAATAAACTTAAATTAAAAGCAACTTGAGCAAACAAAAAAAGGTAACAAGATAAAGGTCATCAGGTAGTTTTTTGCTTCAATTGAAAAAAATTAAAAATAAACACAGTTGGAATGAATTGAAGAGAAAATATAAAATAAATAAAAAAAATATAATTTATATAAAGGAAATAACAATTGTTAACATTTTAGTAGCAGTAAACAAAAGATAGCACACACGCATACACAAACTTTTTACACACACACATACACACTTAATGCAAAAATGAATGAAAGAAAAAAAAATATATTGTATATGTTTTGTTAAACAAAGACTAAAGCAAATAGACAGGAAGTTCAAGTTAAGATACTGTGAATATGAAATACACAATATAACTTCTATACATATAAAGAAACACACGCACACAGGATAACACACTCATACACTTAAAGCCTTAACACAAGTGCTCATAAGCTTATAAGTATTGGTGTGTTTTTGTGTGTGTGTGTGAGTGAAAGTTTTGAAGCAAAAGAAGACATACATGCACTACTACAACATACACAGCTGCATTGACATTAAAGCATTTTTTATATCGTTTATATCCTGTTTAGCATATGATACAGTTTTTCTTTATTTATTTTTTTATATTTTTACATTTTCTTTTGTTGTGTAGAAAATTGAAATACAATACTTGTGTTAGAAAAGCAGAGACGTAATGAGGGGGAGCACACTAAAATGTTAATAAGTTAAAAAAAATCGAGTGTTTTCACTAAAAAACGCACCATTTCATTTAATAAATGATCAGTTTTTTAAAATACCTTTTTTTTTACAGTACTATTTTCTAAAAAGGACCATTTTCTAAAAAGGACCATTTTCTAAAAAGGACCATTTTATAAAAAGGACCATTTTATAAAAAAGACCATTTTCAAAAAAGGACCATTTTCTAAAAATGACCATTTTCTAAAAAGGACCATTTTATAAAAAGGACCATTTTATAAAAAGTACCATTTTATAAAGAGCACCATTTTTTAACAAGAATAATTTTATAAAAGTACTTTTTTATAAAACGTGCTATTTTATAAAAGGTACTATTTTATAAAACTTACTTTTTTATAAAAAGTACCATTTTTTTAAAAGTAACTTTTCATAAAAAGAACCATTTTATAAAAAGTTTTTTTTTATAAAACGTACAATTTATAAAAAGTACTATTTTGTAAAAAGTACCATTTTATAAAAAGTACCATTTCAAAAAAGTACCATTTTGTAAAAAGATGCATTTTATAAAATGGAAGTACCATTTTATAAAAGGTACCTTTGCATAAAAAAACTATAAAAAATACCATTTTATAAAAAGTACAATATTTTGAAAAAGTATCATTACCTAAAATGTTCCATTTTATACATAGCTCGATTTTATAAAATTAACATTTTATAAAAAGTACAATTTTCAAAAAAGTACACCATTTCAAAAAGTACCATTTCAAAAAGTACCATTTTATTAAGAGTGCCATTTTATAAAAAAGATACCATTTTATAAAATGTTATATTTTATATTAAAAAAAAAAACATTTTGTAAAAAATACTGTTTTACAAAAAGTACAATATTTTGAAAAAGTATCATTACGTAAAATGTTTCATTTTATACAAAGCTCGATTTTATAAAAGTAAAATTTTATAAAAAGTACAACTTTTTAAAAAGTACAACATTTCAAAAAGTACCATTTTATTAAAACTACAATTTTATAAAAAAAACATTTTATAAAATGTTATATTTTATAAAAAGTTCCTTTTTACAAAAAGTATCATTTATAAAAAGTTCCATTTTCTAAAAAGTACCATTTTATAAAAAGTACCATTTATAAAAGGCACCATGTTAAAAAGGAACCATTTATAAAGAGATACCATTTTATAAACATAACTATTTTAAAAACTGTAGCAATAACCACAATATTACAAAAAGTACCATTTTATAAAAAGTTCCATTTAATAAGAAGTTTCATTTTATGAAATGTACCATTTTTTTAAAAAATACAATATTTTGAAAAAGTACCGTTTTGCAAAATGTTCTTTTTTTAAAAAATTCCATTTTATAAAAAGTTCCATTTTATTAAAAGTACAATTTTCTAAAAAGTACCACATTTTAAAAAGTACCATTTTATAAAAAGTACCATTTTATAAAAAGTACCATTTTATAAAAAGTACCATTTTATAAAAAGTACCATTTTATAAAAAGTCCCATTTTATAAAAAGTACCATTTTATAAAAAGTATCATTTTATAAAAAGCACAATTTTATTAAAAGTACCATTTTATACAAAGTACCATTTTATAAAAGTACAATTTTATAAAAAGTACCATTTTATAAAAAGTACCATTTTATAAAAAGAACCATTTTATAAAAAGTACCATTTTATAAAAAGCACTATGTTATAAAAAGGACCATTTTATAAAGAGATACCATTTTACAAAAAGTACTATTTAATAAACAGTAATATTTTATCAAAAGTACAAGATTACAAAAAGTACCATTTTATAAAAAGTATCATTTAATAAAAAGTATCATTTTATAAAAAGTACCATTTTTTAAAAAGTACAATTTTTTAAAAAGTACAATTTTATAAAAAGTAACAGTTTATAAAAAGTACCATTTTATAAAAAGTACCATTTTATAAAAAGTACCATTTTATAAAAAGTACCATTTTATAAAAAGTACCATTTTAAGAAAAGTACCATTTTAGAAAAAGTACCATTTTATAGAACGTACCACATTATAACAAGCACTTTGTTATAAAAAGAAATATTTTATAAAGAGATACCATTTTATAAAAAGTACTATTTAATAAACAGTAATATTTTATCAAAAGTACAATATTGCAAAAAGTACCATTTTATAAAAATTACCATTTTATTAAAAGTACCATTTAATAAAAAGCATCATTTTATAAAAAGTACTATTTTTTAAAAAGTACAATTTTACGAAAGTAGCATTTTATAAAAAGCACCATTTTATAAAAAGTATCATTTTATTAAAAGTACCATTTTTTACAAAGTGTCATTATTTAAAAGATGCAATATTATAAAAACTACGATATTATAAGAAGTATCATTTTATTAAAAGTATCATTTTATTAAAAGTATCATTTTATTAAAAGTATCATTTTATAAAAAGTACAAGTTTATAAAATGTACCATTTTATGAAAAGTTTCATTTTAAAAAAGTATCATTAAAAAAAGGTTCCATATTATAAAAAGTTACAATTCAAAAAATTTCATTTTAAAAAAGGACCATTTTAAAAAGTTTCATTTTATAAAGAGAAACCATTTTTTAAAAAGTACTATTTTATAAAAAGCACCATTTTGTAAAAACACGATTTTATTAAAACACCATTTTAAAAAAGTACTGTTTAATTAAAGGTACTATTTTCTAAAAGAACCGTTTTATAAAAAATACCATTTTATAAAAAGTAGCATTTTATAAAAAAGTATATTAAAAGAAAAGCACTGTTTTATAAAAAGTACCACTTTATTAAAAGTACCTATTATATAAAAATACCATTTTATAAAAAGCACTTTTTTATACAAAGCAGCATTTTATAAATAGAACCATTTTAAAAATGAACCATTTTATAAAAAAGATATCATCTTATAAAAAGTACCATTTTATAAAAAGGATCATTTATGAAAAGAACCATGTTATAAAATGTAACATTTTATAATAAGTGCCATTTTATAAAAAGTATCATTTTAAAAATGTACCAGTTTTTAATAAAGATCATTTTATAAAAAGTATCAGTTTATATAAAGTAACATTTTTAAAAAATACCATGTTATAAAATGTACCATTTTATAAAAAGTACCATTTTATAAAAAGTACAATTTTATAAAAAGTACAATTTTATAAAAAGTACCATTTTATAAAAAGTAAATTTTTTTAAAAAGATTATTTTTCTTAAAAGTATTATTTAATAACCAGTCTTTTTTCAAAAAAGTATAATTTTTGAAAAAGTACTTTTTTTTTTTAATTTTACCATTTTGTAGAAAGAACTATTTTAATAATGTACTATTTTTTAAAAAAGTAAAATTTTATAAAAAGTACAATATTACAAAAAGTATCATTTTACAAAAAGTACTATTTGATAAAAAGTATAATTTCTTAAAACTCCAGTTTTATTAAAAGTAGCATTTAGAAAAAAATGTACCATTTTCTAAAAAGTACCATTTTATTAAAAGTACCATTTTATTAAATATACAATTTTATAAAAAGTACCATTTTATAAAAAGCATCATATTATAAAAAGTTAAATTTATTTAAAAAGTACCATTTTATAAAAAACACCAAGTTCCAATTTATAAAAATTATTATTTAAAAAAAAGCACCATTTTCTAAAAAGTACTATTTTCTTAAAAGTACCATTTTGTGAGAAGGAATTTTATAAAAAGAACCATATTAAAAAGATATAATATTTACATATAAAAAGTATTATGTCAAAAAAAAAGTAGCATTTTATAAAAAGTGTCATTTATAAAAAACGACAATGTTACAAAAAGTACCATTTTATAAAGATTTTAATTTTATAAAAAGTACTGTCTTATAAAAAGTATTATTTTATGTTAAGTACCATTTTATAAAAAGTACAACTTTGTAAAAAGTTCCATTTAATAAAAAGTACAAAGTTTTAAAAGGTAAAGTGCGTATGATACCTGCTTTTTTCAAGTTGCTTGTTGCTGCATTTATTAGGGTTTTTCTATAAAAATTTCGATAACTTCAACCAAAAATTTTGAATTTATCGAAATTCCCACAGAAAAATCCTAATAAATGCAGCACCAAGTAACTTAAAAAAAGCAGGTATCTTAAAGGCATAACATATTAAAAAAAGTACCATTTTATAAAAAGTACCATTCTATAAAAAAAGTACCATTTTATAAAAAGTACCATTTTGTAAAAAGTGCCATTATATAAAAGATTTTATAAAAAGAGCCATTTTTTTTTAAAGAACTCAGTTATTAAAGTACAATTTTTTTTAAATTTATCATTTTTATACCCAGTGCTGGCCAACAACGGAACAGGGGGAAAAAGTTCCCCGTTGAAGAACTAACCCAATCTCTTAAAAACGCAATGTTTTTATAAGTTTTTTTTTTTTTATTTTTTGTTAAGCAAATAACATATTTTTATGCCAGAAGTGGTTTAATATCCTGCACTTAGACCCGAGGGATACAGTTTTTTTAATTTTTTTCGGGTCGCCCCCCTTTTGTGGGCGTGGATTTGTATCACCTTTTTTCAAACTCATTGTTTATTATAGATTTGTTTATATACTTTTTTTAATGTTACTTAAATTGGTACTAAAAAATGGTACTTAATTTAAATTGTAATAAAGGGCCACTTTATAAAATGGTTTTTAAAAATATGATTTATTGTAAATTCGTTCTTTATAATATGAACACTTGTGTTAAAGCTATAGTATTCAAGTTCGAGGCCCAAAAATTATATTTATGGTAAAAATTATACAAAACACTTATGTAGTTTTTTCTTGTTGTCACAGATATATTGATTAGAGTATAATTATAGTTCGAGGCCCTAAACTTTTATTTATGATATTCAATGTAACGCATTGAAATATCGGTCTGGGACCCCATTAAGTATGTATATTTTTAATCAGTGATCTATTCAAAGACATTCTAGCGATGTCTAACTGTCCGTCTATCAGTGGAAGATACGATAAATAACCAAAATTAGAGAAGTACACACGAAGTTTAAAACGAATATGTATTATGTTCATAGGCTGGTTAAGTTTGGAAATCGGGCCAGGGGGAAAAAGTTCTGCTTTGATTTTAGGAAGTACATATAAAAAATTCGTTTTAAAGTCGATCTAGCAAATTCTATATGCTTGTCCGTCTGTCTGTTGAAAGAACGCCATATAAAAAAGATAGGTCTGAACGTAGAACGGTCATCATAAATTTCCTCTAGGGTTAATTATCTTTAAGGCAACAGAAAACTAGCAGCTATGAATTTATTTTGCGGCCTAAAACTATGCAACAACAAATTTGAAACAGTAGTCAGAAATCAAGCATATTTTTTATTGAAATTTGATTTAAAATAATAAATAATTATGGAGGATTGGCCTGATTTCCTACTCTTGAAGGTTTTACACAGAAAAAAATAAAAAAAATATTTGAGTAAATTTTTAATATTATTGAGTAAAAAATTACTCAATTTTGCACCAGTAAACGATTTAATAGTATTGAGTAAATTTTTAATAAAAATTTATTAAATGTTTGAAAAAAAATTGAGCAACTGTTTAATTGACACAATTAAAAATTTTCTCAGATTTATCTATTTATTTTTTTTAAGTTTAAAAAAGTTTTAAATTTTTTTACAAAAAAAAAACAAAAAACTTGTTTTTTCAAACTTTACCAAACATATTTATGTCTCAAAAACATAGGAAAATTTTATAAAGACGATTGCAAACTTTCATATACATACACAAAAAACTATAAACTAAACGAGAATTCAAAAAACTATGAGAGTTTAAAAAAAATAAAAAAACTATTCAATTTTTATTAAATTATTTATTTAAATGGTTTTTAAAATTTTTAAGTAAATTTTTAATTGCGTCAATTAAAAAATTACTCAATTTTTGGTTTTAAATTTAAACAAGTGATTACTCAAATTTGTTTCCTCCATATTTTTTTCTGTGTAGGATATGTTGCTTCAACTAAAAACATTTGCTTTCATGTATTTAATTTTACGAAAATCTTATTTTGTATAGCATAGTTTTAGGCCTTAAAATAAATTCATAAATGCTTGTTTTCTGTTGCCCTGATTATCTCTTTCACCTCGTTACGTCTCTGAAAACAACAAAATACAAAAAATATTACACTCATAAGGAATCTTTTACATTTTTTTTTATAATATTTCTAATATTGTAACACTTGTTATTTTTGGCAAGAAACATTAAAAACTGCTATGCAAGTAGCTGGAAGACATATTGTTTTTACTTTGATAGATAGACGTCTATTAAATTCTTTTACGGATACACATTTTAAAAATAAAAAAACAAATTCTATTGAAATAAAGTCGTAGAAGGAAGAAGAAAAATTACGAAGACAGCCTAAAAGTTTGCTTTAGAAGCAGTTTCTTTCCAAACAGCCTGTATAGAGACTTTGTAAGAAATTACATGCGTCAATTACACAGTAAATACCATTCATCTACTTGACAAGGCAAGGAAAACTTTTCTAGTTTGTTTTTTTTGAAAATCGAACTCAATCAAAAGAAAGTTAAGGAAAAAAAAAAACAGAAAAGATAGCACACAAATCACCGCCATTTACTCATACAAATTGCCTGGCACGTCCAGAACGACTAAAACGGCCTCCACCTACACCGGAACCAACTGTACTGCGCAAAGCACGATAAGAGGGTAAAAATCCGGATCTATATACAGCACCTATATGACGTTTTGCAGGTGCAGCATAGTGTTCTTCTTCTGCATCTTGTTGCGTCAAAAAATCATCAATATTATGGTCTTCCTCGTCCATATCAATATCATCATTTTGTAAGATATGATTATGTTCTATGCCAAATAATTCTGGATCCTTTGAAGTATCTTTGGGGTTGTTTATATATATAAATTACAATTTTTAGTGTTTATACTAGATATAAATATTTTTTTTTTGTTTTGTATAATTTAAGCTTATTTTAAATATTATATACAATATTTTGTAGATATTTCCTTTAAATTATTTAATATTTATAAAATTCCTTTCGCAAGTTTTTTTTTTAAACTCACCTAAAAATCTCTTTTGAGCTCTACCAAAATCATCCCAATCCATATCAGCATAAGTACCATAATTCCAATAATTTGCCAAGGGATCAATATAATAAGCTGGCAAGTATACATCATCTTCACCCCGTTTCTGTTGTACGCCCCCATGTACGGGTGAACCCTTTAAAGCTCCCAAATTACGTTTCTCCGCAGCATTATTATACATACGTGAATTATAACGTGCTACAGCGGCCATATTTCGCTTAGGTTCATAACGATTACCCAATAAACCTAAACGTGCCATATTGGCTATATTACGTTTACCATTTTGTGGTAATTGGAAATCTCTAGCCAAAGTACCGATATTACGTTTGCCATAACCCATTAGGCCACCGGAACGTGCTAGAGCTCCTACATAACGTTTGTCCTCGGAACGCTGTTCATCGTCGGGTATTATTTCCGGATCAGGTGTAGGTAATTGACCATTTTTAGCTAAGGTAGCTAAACTTCGTTTAGCAGCGGCGGCATTATGTAAAAGACCCTGTGCTGCTAAAGCGGCCACCGAACGTTTATCTTCTTCTAAGTAATCCATATCATTGTTGAGATTTTGTTCTTCACCCTCTTCGAGTTGACGTTCTTGTAAGATATTTCGTAATTGATTGCGTAAAGAAGCGGCCTGAAAGATAATAAAAAATTAATTTATTAAAAACTAAACTTAAATTAATATTTTTTGCATAATTAGGGCACCCAATTCTAAAGTCTTATACACAAACTACACATTACAGTTTGACTAGTCTAAAACCTACCTTATCTAACCTGACTTGTCTCAAACCTCTTATTTTAGTCTTTTGTTTAGTTTCTTGAAATACCGAAGTCACTTCTATAGCTAAGACGTAACTTTGCATCGAATATGAATTGGGCCCCACTTGGACGCCATTTTTAAAGTGGCTTTTGTCGTTGGCTGGGGAAGTTCCGTCTTGATATTCAATTTTAGGACCCTCAAACAATTTTCGTAAAAATAACAGAAGCCACTTCGGTGGTTTAGTTGTTACTGCATTTCAAATTGAATCGGGCCCCCACTTGGGCGCCATTTTAAAAGTGGTTTGTCCGTTAGCTGGTGACGTTCTTGATATTTAACTTTAGGACCCTAAAACACCTTTGGTGGTTTAAGTGTAACTGGAATTGGATTTAAAATAAAGTCCTCACTTGAGCGCCATTTTTAAAGTCTTATACTCAAACTACACATTGCAGTTTGACTAGTCTCAAACCTACCTGACTAGTCTCAAACCTCTTATTTTAGTCTTTTGTTTAGTTTCATGAAATACCGAAGTCACTTCTATGGTTAAGACGTAACTATACATCGAATATGAATTGGGCCCCATTTGGGCGCCATTTTTAAAGTGGCTTTTGTCGTTGGCTCGGGAAGTTTCGTCTTGATATTCAATTTTAGGACCCTCAAACAATTTTCGTAAGAATAACAGAGCCACTTCGGTGGTTTAGTTGTCACTGCATTTCGATTCGAAAACGGACCCCCACTTGGGCGCCATTTGGTTCGTTAGCTGGTGACGTTCTTGATATTTAACTTTAGGACCCTAAAACACCTTTGGTGGTTTAAGTGTAACTGGAATTGGATTTAAAATAAAGTCCTCACTTGAGCGCCATTTTTAAAGTCTTATACTCAAACTACACATTACAGTTTGACTTGTCTCAAACCTACCTGACTAGTCTCAAACCTCTTTTTTTAGATTTTTGTTTAGTTTCATGAAATACCGAAGTCACTTCTATGGTTAGTACTTAACTATCCAACGAATATAAATTTGGCCCCACTTGGGCGCCATTTTTAAAGTGGCTTTTGTCGTTGGCAGGGAAAGTTCCGTCTTGATATTCAATTTAAGGACCCTCAAACAATTTTCGTTAAAATAACAGAAGCCACTTTAGTGGTTTAGATGTTACTGTTTCGACTTGAAATCTGGCCCCCACTTGGGCGCCATTTTTATAGAGGTTTTGTTCGTTAGCTGGGGAAATTCGTGATAGTTTACTTAAGGACCCTAAAACACCTTTGGTGGTTTAAGTGTAACTGGAATTGGATTTAAAATAAAGCGCTCACTTGAGCGTCATTTTGAAAGTGGCTTAGTTCCATGGGTATTAAAGTTCAGTTTTGAAAATAAAACCTTTAAACAACATGCCAGTGATTGTGGCCATAGAGCGATCTTGAAGAAGATAACCATACTACAAAATGTGGACTGTGCTTCCGCTATGAACCTTTTTGAGCGCCACTTTACCACTATGATACCATCCTGGGATCTTAGATGAGGGGAATTCTGGGTAGTGGAGCCTCCATAACTTTTTACACGATGGATCGAGGCTTACGAACAAGTCTATTCGGAGGGCTGTACTAGAGTCTATTCGGAGGAGCTTGGATTGAGCCTGGCTCGAAGATTGCCGGATCATTGCAGTGCTTAGCAGGCAGAGATTCTGGCAATAAGAAACTGGCTGACTGGTTGAGCTGCAATGTATTGTCTACAACTGTAGTCAACATCCATTCTGACAGTCAAGCCCTGGAGTCAATGTTTCTGAAAACAAGATCTCTTTAAATGAGATGGCCAAGCAGTTCAACATACGACTCATATGGGTCCCAGGGCACAGAGACATTCCAGGAAATAGGAAAGCCGAATGACTTTTGCCGGAGTTGCATGGATGAAGAGGAGTTGGAAACTATTGAACACTTTATCTGCCATTGCCCAGCACTTTCGGGTCAGAGACTTGCTTCACTGGGATCTAGGGAGCTGCACGATCTTTCTGATTTGTCGGATGTCAAAATTCAATATCTAAGGAGTTTCATAAAAAGCTCAATTCTGTTTAACGACAGGCACTAGTAAGGAAACCTATTAAAGTCCCGTGGTATCACAATATACCTCAAAGTCAACGTGTGTTGACGTAAAATCAGGCCCCCACTTTGGAGCCATTTTTTAAGCGGCTTTGGTCGTTGGCTGGAGAAGGTCAGCCTTGATATTAAACGGAGCGATCCTGAAACACGTTTCGTAAAAATAACAGTTGGTATTGAAAGTCAGCTTTTATTTCCTACTCTTGACCGAAACCACTTTTTTCTGCTTTCCAATTTCTTAACGTCCCCTGTTGGGCGCCAATTATAACAGAGTTGTTGGCTCTGTTAGATAATTCTTGAAATTCAACTTAAGGAACATATGAGGTTGCTTAAGTCGAACGGATAAAAAATATCACAGTTTTTTCGTAAAACATAACACAGTGAGTAATTCAGTTTTCTTCCCCACTCTTGCCCGATAGTCAGGTAACGAAGGCTGCTTTGACACACACAGAGTTTAAAGTCCGCTGTGATATCACAGAATCTTAAGGATTTTCCTTGATAACCTACAATTAAACGTATGTAACTAAATTTAAATTTGAAATCGGGCCCCTACTTGGGCGCCATTTTTGACGAAGTTTATTTATATAAATGCGTCATTGGCTCTTTCAAACGATGTTTTGGATAAAAGATTTTCCTTTAAAGAGCCAGGACATAATTATGCGACACGTGACTTTTTATACAGATTTGAAAGTAAAACACTGGCCGGGACGGAACAAAGAGAATTTTACATATGACAAATTTTACATACAGGTCGAAAGGTTTCTTGAAGGCCTATCCGATGGCATATTGGTGTCCAAACAAGGCGCCGTTAATTTGTTTACATATTGGTGTAGTTTATATTGAGATGTGTATACGTACGACTCCAAGATCATAAATAATACCCCTATCAAAATTAAGCTGACCCTTGTTTGTGCTTTTTATCTAAATTTCTGCTAATTCGGCTAAATTCGAGTTTTCGTGAAAGACCATATTTTTCAAAAGGTGGCAAACCGTTTTTAAATGTTAGATTGGGCGGTTAAAAACAGGTTTCTCTACACTCTTTCTCATATGGAGGTTTATGGCAATCGGTGGGTGCCCATTGAAACCCCTTTTTATACCCTCCAACCACAGTATGGGGGTATACTCACTTTGTCATTCCGTGTGTAACGCATCGAAATATCGGTCGGGGACCCCATAATGTATATATATTATTGATCAGTGATCGATTCTAAGACATTCTAGCGATGTCCGTCTGTCCGTCCGTCCGTCCGTCCGTCCGTCCGTCCGTCTGTCCGTCCGTGCGTCTGTGGAGGACACGATACAGTCCAAAATAAAAGAGCTAGACTCCTGAAGTTTGGCACGAATATGTCTTATGGTCATAGGCTGGTTAAGTTCGAAGATGGGCAAAATCGTACCACGGGGGAAAAAGTTCCCCCTTTAAGAACTAAACCAACCTCAGAAAAACGCCATTTTTTATAGATTTTTTGAACTTTGCAAACGAAACATTTTTTATGTCAGAAGAAGTTCAAAGTCCTGTAGTTGGATCCAGAAAGGTTGTCTCCCACCACCGAAACCCCCCCCAAAAAAAAAAAAAAAACGCCCCTGCTTTTTTTTTTTTTTTAACGTGTTGGAGGGTATAAAAGATTCGGCACGGCCGAATTTAACACTCTCACTTGTTTGTTATTGGCTTGAGTATTTCCTAAAAAAATGGCATAACTAAAAATAAGTTTTTGCCTACACTTTCTTCGTAATTTTTTCCGGTAAATTCTCTCTGACAACGATAATCATTCGCCTTGCGATGCTTGATTAGTTCAGGCTCTAAGTGCTCCAAAAATTAAGCATTTTACGCGGCGCATTTAAGCGGGGACGTTGGAATCTTTAGAATACCATGATTATTGGATTTGATTAATAGAAATCTTTTATTTTGCGATGTCATGTTTATTGTTTAAAAAGTTTTTTTACCTGTTTTTACTTTTAAATTAACCCTAATCCATTGGGAAACCTTAAATTTATTCTATCGATTTTGTATTTTTCAAAAGATAATGTATTTTTATATATGTGTATTCATTCTGTAAATGCTGTGCTTTAAAATCTGAGAATTTTACGTGGCGCATTTAAGCGGGGCAATTAAAGCTTTTAAACACCATTATTAGAGTTGATCAAAAGTTTTATTTCTTTCCTCCGTCATTGTTTCCGGTCTAAGAGCTCCAAAATCTTGGCATTTTACGCGGCGCATTTAAGCGGGGCTGTGGAAGCTTTAAAAAACAACAGCTATTAGACTTGATTACTAGAAATATTTTTTTCGCGATGCCATTTTGATTGTTTAAAAAGTTCTTTAACGGTTTTTAGTTTCAAATTAACCCTAATCCTTTGGGAAACCTTAAGTTGATTCCATAGATTTTCTACTTTTCAGAAGACAATGCTTTTCAAAAGATGTTCCAACGGAAATATTTTACTGTGCTTTGCTGTTTCTGTAAAGGATGTGAGTGCTTAAAAATCTTAGTATTTTAAGTGGCGCATTTAAGGAGGCTCATTTGTAACTACGGCTGGCTATTAGCCTTAACTAATAGTTGTCTTTCATTTTGCAATGGCATTTTTATCACTAAACAAATTCTAACAATTTTATTACTTTCAAATCACCCTAATCCTTTGGGAAACCTCAAGACTTTTCCAGCTATTTTTTACATTTCAAAACTTAACTGCATATTTTTCATTTTTATATCAAAAACATTGACATAAAATAATAATCTACTACTTACATGCATTTGATATTGTGGACTAGGATACACCAATTGATTTATTATCGATTCCAATTCACAAGGTGATATATTAGCAACATCATCTGTGGCCTTAACAGCTCGTGGATGTTGTACCTGTAAATACAATTGTAATAAGGTTTTATGAAATAAATTTATACTTTGCGACAATAACAATAAATAAGCCTAAAGAAAATCGTCTTGGAAATGAAAAAGTTTACCAACAATAATATAAGAAAATTTTATGGTTCAACAGTAAACAGTTTTTCTTTTAAATGACATTTATGATGTTGAGTGTATTAAAAGTGTAGAGGAAATACAATTTCAGTAAATGACACATTTTAAATGAAAACAAGAAAGAAAAATTGGAAAGAAAATGTAGATGCAATAATTTGAAAAAACGAGAAGAAGAAAATTATTGTGACAAGTTGAGAAGCAGTACTCAAATAGAAAGAAAATTCAATGCTGCAAGAATACAGTTGATTTTAAATTTAAAACAAAATTTAATTTCTGTGGAATGACTAGAATTTTTAATGAAGCATATTGCTGGGGGATATTTATAAAAAAAAAAAACTTTGCCTACTTTTAAGTGTTTTAAAAAGAAATTAAAACTAAGGATTATTTCGTAGAACTTTTATATTTTCTGGATATTTAGCAAATTAAAGCTTTAATTGACAAATAATGAGAATTTTATTGAAAAAATGCTTTAGCAATTACCTTGCTGTTTTTTTTGCAAAGATTTACATTTCGTATGAAAAATTGATTTAAATTTTATTATGGGTATTTATATATTGAGAAATGAGTACCTGTAGTTTTGAAAAATAATTTTTATTAATTTAAAAATAAAAACAGAATTTGAATGAGTATAATTTTAGAAGTTCTTTTTAAATTTAAAGGAAATTAAATTCAAATTCTGATTTATTTTTTTTTTTTTAAATAAAAATTGTTTTATTCGACCTTTAAAATATTATATTTTGAGGATGTTTATTCTGGCTCGAGGTCATTATTTTCTTTACTAATTAAAACCATGATATTCTCATAGCATAATTTTCAAGAAAATTATTTTTTGTTTTAAATTTATTTATGTTGGTCATTTTTGCAAGACTTAATCGACACGTGTTTCGGAATTTGTCAGATTCCATTGTCAAGAGTATTTAGCAAAAATAGAAACGATTTACTACAAAGTAGCAAACGAGTCTAATGACAAATCGTTTGTGCACAAACTAGAATATTAATACATATTCGCCTCTATTCACAATGAGAATTAGAAAGACGAATCGTTGCCTTATTAGTATGTACAATTTCTTCGTTTTTCTAATTCTCATTGTGAATAGAGGCGAATATGTATTAATATTCTAGTTTGTGCACAAACGATTAGTCATTGACTCGTTTGCTACTTTGTACTAAATCGTTTCTATTTTTGCTAAATAATCTTGACAATGGTCCAGAACTTCTCTGCTTCAAAAACATTAACAGTCTGACAAGTCATCAAAATTATTCTTTGCGTATTATGTACATATGTTTTAAATTATTTAAGCTCACATGACGCATTTAAGCGGTAGATGTTCACTGAGGTTTTTATAAATTAATAAATGACGATTTAAGCAGGGGCTATTTAAATGTGAAAAAAACTAAAATTTATTTAAATTTTAGTTTGCCTGATTAAATAGATTCCGCACTTTAATGGTGCGCACGCGAAATGTTTATTTTTTGTTCTTGTTTAAATTCAGTTTTTAAGCGGCAACTATAAGAATTCTTATTAATTTTCTTCGACTGCAAGAAGCATGAATAAGTAATAACTTGGCACAAAATAAAGGCAAATGCAATCATATAATTGCGCCCGCTTAAATGTTTCGCACGCGAATGTTTAACTTTGTAGAAATTATTTATGAACTCGCTATTTTTCATAAACTTCTCATTTTCAACATTGATCGCGGTATTCCAATAAACACTTTTATAAAATTTAAGGGAAATCGTTTAAGAATGCCTTGACTTTCTTATATTTTTTTAATGCGCTTGATATGGCCTTTACACAACGGTCACAATTTGATTCTTGGTCAATTTCTCCTTTCTTAACGTGCAAGTATTGTTAACAATTGGGAAATGCCATCTTCACTCAAAAAAATACGTTAGTAGATTTACTAATTTTTTTTTGCTAATGCTAGTAAGCTAACTTTTAGCAAATTTTTAGTTGAGATTAGCATGTTAGCAAAAAATTCTTGTAAACTTCATTTAGCACATTAGCAATTTTAAACAAACTTTGAACTAATTTCTTTTGCTAAATTTGAAATTGAGTTGACAACATTTTTACAAGATTTTTTGCTAACATTAGCAAAAATAAATGGTAAATTTTTTTTTATTTTCAGAAAACTTAAAATGGCGCTATCTCGGAAACTAAGCCAGATAGAGCAAAATGGAGGGCATTTTTGGTTCTTAGAATCTCCATACTTTCGCGGGTCCTCTTCACATGTGTGGACCCTAATGGGACCTAACTTTGGATCCAAAAAAGTTAGCATTCCCGAAAATTTTAAAATGCTCATATCTCGGTAAATATTGCCGACACAACAAAAAGTCCAAAAGAATTTTTGTAGCTCTCAACACGTAGAACAAGACCAAAAGCTCTCCGAGTAATATTTTTGAAGTTATCGAGTTTTTTAATTCTCAAGACCCCAGTGATCCCCTAAAATCACGTATCTCAAAAACTAAGCAAGGTAGAGCGAAACGGACACAAATTTTGGATCAAAAACTATGACGATTTTTAAGGAACCCAACTAGGTCTAGGCCCATCGGGGTCTGGACCTATTGGGTCCGAACCCAATGGGGTCCTCAAATGTGTATGAACTAAGTTGAAATAAAAATTATTTCAGTTAACTAATTTTTAGCAAAACGTTTTTGCTAACTTTACCAAAAAAATTGTGGGTTCAAAATCAGCAAATTTTCTTGTAGGTTTACAAGCTTTTTTTGCTAACTTTACAGTTTTTTTTTTTTGAGTGTTGTAAATTTGCCCGCTTTAATGCCTCCAAATAGTTAATTTATATTTTTTTTATTTTTGTGAAAACTACGAGTTTTTTACGAGTACCTCTAATCTTACAAGACATCCTCGTAAAATTTACCAGCTTTTATTGTAATTTAAGACGCTATTTAAAGAGGGGTTGAAATATTTGGAAGTTTTTTGAAGAGATTTTTATTTGAAAACTGTATTACAGAGCAAAAAGTAAAATTACAGATGAAATTTAGTATTTTGGTTACGAGAAAAAAACAGAAGTTTTTTACTAAAATCTGTATTTTAACAAAAAATTCTGTTTATTATCTGTAAAATAGAGATTACAAACTAAAAAGTAAAATTACAGTTAAAATTTTGTTTTTCGGTCACAAGAAAATACCAAGTATTTTCTTAAAATCTGTATTTCGGTAGATAACTTTGTCAAATATCTGTCAAACTGAGATTTCAGTCATTTTACAGAGTAATTATTTTCAGTGTAGAGAAAAAAAATAAAATTTAAATAAGCCTGGACTGTGATCACGTAAAACAATAGTTGACTATCGTCGATTTTTGGAGCCTTGTTGTTCCTAAAATAACACTGTGCTACAAAAGACAAAAAATAATTTATGCAGGGGTTCTCATATGATAATTCGGGTTGGTTGGAGTCCATAGAGTACTGATATACTCATAGTTTTTCTGGATCACTTCGTTAAGTACGTTTTTTATTGGCAAATGTGTTGAAAAACGGAAATTCTTAAATTACAATTTAAAAAAATTATTACTTTGTTGGTTTGCAACCGATTTTCAATTTTATGGATTTGTTTTAAAGGTATAGGTCTTACCTTTCAAACAAAACAAAAATATTAAAAATCGATCAAGAATTGGCTGAGCTACGATCGCTTAAGTAAAAAAAAACCGAATTTTTTGAAAAATTTGTCATATTCTTTACACTCTAAGTTGAAAGTGAATCATTAAACAATTTTTTTGAATTTTTTGTAAAAAAGTATAGTAAAGTGGCTTTCCAAAACACCAAAAAACATAACAATCGGTTAAAAAATTAATGAGTTATGCTAAGTTTTGTGATAGGACATTTTAAATTTTTTTCAGAAACGCTTGTAATTCAAGCATTATTCATAAATCTTGTTACTAGTAGTAATTTTATGCGCATATTAGAGTGTCCCTTATTTTGGAAATGTTGAGACGGTACCCCCTCATTTTTTTCCTTTTGACTAAAAAATAACTCAGGAAAAATTTTACGCCCCTACGACCACGTAAAGAGCGGGCCCTTAAAAATAATTTTTCCATACAAAGCAAAAAAATTTTTTTTTGATTTTAAATTGTTTTTGTTATTAATTATAATATTACTTGGTTAGCTTATTCACGACAAAAAATTTGAATTTGGTGGGATGAGGCTTTCAGTTCTAAAAAAAATTTAGAGCTTTTGGGGTCCTACAGTAAAAATTTTTTAAAATTTTTTTTTTTTTAGTTTTGACAAGCAACGGTTTTAGTTGTAATGTTGCTTTTAATGATATATATTCATAAAAAAATATTATTCATATCTGTGACATCTTGATCGTGTATCGAAAAACATCAAAAATGCATTTTTTACCCTTTTATAGATCACGATAAAGATGTCACAGATATTTAGGAATAATATTTTTTTATGAAAATATATCATTAAAAGCAACAATTCAACTAAAACGGTTGCTTGTCAAAACTAAAAAAAATATTTTTTAAAAAATTTTTACTGTAGGATCCCAAAAGCTCTAAATTTTTTTTTTTTCGAACTGAAAGCCTTATCCCACCAAAATAAAATTTTTTGTCGTGAATAAGCTAACCAAGTAATATTATAATTAATAACAAAAAAATTTAAAATCAAAAAAAAAAAATTTTGCTTTGTATGGAAAAATGATTTTTAATGCCCCGCTCTTTACGGCCCCGTCGCGTAGGGAAGGCGTGGTCGTAGGGGCGTAAAATTTTTCCTGAGTTATTTTTTAGTCAAAAGGAAAAAAATGAGGGGGTACCGTCTCAACATTTCCAACATTTCCAAAATAAGGGACACTCTAGCGCATATGCATATAAACTAGAGATGGGAACGTAATTAGATTTGTGCGTGATTCACACATGATCAGAAGTGAGCGTGATTGAAAATTAATTTTACTCACGTGGTTGTTAGTGAGTGTCAGTGTGAGTGGAATAAAAAAATGGGCGTGTCAGTTACTTCCAAATCCTATTTATAATTTTTTGGGTTTGTTAAAAAAATATCAGTGTTACTTCTTAAACAAAAAAATATTGTGAATCGGTTGAAAACTGGCTAAGGTGCGCTTGTTTAAGTAAAAAACCTTTTTTGAAGAGTTATACCTGCAACATTTTTATGACAAAAAACATTTGACATTTTTGAAACGAAATTGGTAAAATTGTGGGATCATTTGATGGAAATTTTACCTGTTTATAAATATACGTATGAGGCATTCCACACCAAATGTTCAGCGAAAAAAAATCATGTGAACCGTAAATTTTTAAATGGGTTGTATGGATAGCCATGTGAGGCATTCCACACCAACTGTTCCACTACAGAAAAACCATAGTGGTTTCAATAGGATATCATTTGCAAAGTATTCGCTCTTAGGGTACTAATAAATAACAATAATAAAATTTAAGTTTTTTTTTCAAAAAGTGGGCCTTGTAGGCGTGGTCAAATATTAAAAATATCAAACTTTTTTGCCTGAGTATTTATTCACGATCACGCACGCTAATGAAAGAAAAAAAAAATATTCAAGCACGGTATTTTATTTTACTCACGCTCACGTGAACATCGTGACCGTAACTTATTTTTTTCTACTCACGTCTGCGTGAATGAGCGTGAGCAAAATAAAATATCGTGCGTGACTAAATTTTTTCTTTCATAAGCGTGCGTAATCGTTATTAAAAACTCACTCACGCTACCATCGCCTCTTAAAATATTTTTTAAGTATTGATATTACTCATACGCACACGTTTTAAATACCATTATTGTATAAAATAAGCGTGTTGCAATTTTTGAATTTTGATTTTTCGAAAACAAGGCAAAACACATCTGTAAAAATTTCAGATCAGATAGAAAATTCCTTTAATTTTTTTTTTAAAAAATAAAAAACAAATAAAATTGCGGCATGTTTTTTGATAAATAAAGTTTAAGTTTAATTTAAAAAATTCAGAACTTCTTCTGAAAATGTTTCAATTTTTATTTTTTTTAATTGATAGCCCATTCAAAAATCTATAAACAGCTTTTGTCTTTAAGACTTTACTGTGTTTCATTTAATTTGCATAAATATTGAAGTAAAGATTCTCAGGCAAAAAAATTAGATATTTTCAATTTTTGACCACGCCTACAAGGCCCACTTTTTGAAAAAACTTAAATTTTATTTTTGTTATTTAATAGTACCCTAAGAGCGAATATTTTGAAAATGATTTCATATTGACACGACACAACTTTTTTTTTTTGCTGAACATTTGGTGTGGAATGCCTCATATATGGAGCTAAAAAAATTACGTTTTTGGTTGTTCAATTTTTCAAAAACTGGGCTTAGGAGGCGTGGTCAAATATTGGAAAAATGGTCAAGTTTGTGTCAAGTTGCCTTGTTTAAATATATATCAAATAAAAACGAAATGCACCAAAATCTCAAAAATTTACATTCTTGTATAGTTTTGTATCGGCTATCGATTAAAATTTTTTTGGAAAATTTTCAGAACCCGTTCTGAAATTTTCCATTTTTTAAAAAAGTCAATTTATAAAAAATCCAGCCACTTTTGTTTTTTTTGTATTTTTTTTTTAAAGATTAGATGTTTGTCTAGCAAGATTTTTTTAAAAATTAAGAAAATCTATAAAAAAAAATAAGAAGAAAAAAAAGTAATTTTTCTGATTTTCAAAATAAATTTTTAAAATTTAAAATAGTTTTTGAAAAAAATTAATTTCAATTTGTCTTTTTGCTAATTTATGCCAAAATATGCACAACTTAAAAGTTCGAAATATGCACAATATATGCATTTAAAATCAAAATATGCAAAAATATGTATTTTCACCAAAATATGCGAAAACAAATCGATGCCATTTAATGCAAATCTCTTGATTCGGAAAGATAATTGGTCGATATCGTTTTTAGGCTTTCGACAAAAAACATGCATTTACATGGAAATCTCACCCTAGTTATATAAAAAACTTTTTTACCCGGGACCCATTGAAAAAATTTTGGTACACAATTTTTTTCTCACTGAACATTTGGTGTGAAATGCCTCACATGTATATTTTTAAACAGGTAAAATTTCCATCAAATGATCCCACAATTAGCAATTTCGTTTTAAAAAAACATGTTTGCAAGCGCACAGCTTTTTCTGTCATAAAAATGTTGCAGGTATAACTCTTCAAAAAAGTTTTTTACTTAAACAAGCGCACCTTAGCCTGTTTTTAACCTATTCTCAATATTTTTTTGTTTAAGAAGTAACACTGATATTTTTTGAACAAACCCAAAAAATTATAAATAGGATTTGGAAGTAACTGACACGCCCATTTTTTTATTCCACTCACACTGACACTCACTAACAACCACGTGAGTAAAATTAATTTTCAATCACGCTCACTTCTGATCATGTGTGAATCACGCACAAATCTAATTACGTTCCCATCTCTAGTTTATATGCATATGCGCATAAAATTACTACTAGTAACAAGATTTATGAATAATGCTTGAATTACAAGCGTTTCTGAAAAAAATTAAAAATGTCCTATCACAAAACTTAGCATAACTCATTCATTTTTTAACCGATTGTTATGTTTTTTGGTGTTTTGGAAAGCCACTTTACTATACTTTTTTACAAAAAATTCCAAAAAATTGTTTAATGATTCACTTTCAACTTAGAGTGTAAAGAATATGACAAATTTTTCAAAAAATTCGGTTTTTTTTACTTAAGCGATCGTAGCTCAGCCAATTCTTGATCGATTTTTAATATTTTTGTTTTGTTTGAAAGGTAAGACCTATACCTTTAAAACAAATCCATAAAATCGAAAATCGGTTGCAAACTAACAAAGTAATAATTTTTTAAAATTGTAATTTAAGAATTTGCGTTTTCCAACACATTTGCCAATAAAAAACGTACTTAACGAAGTGATCCAGAAAAACTATGAGTATATCAGTACTCTATGGACTCCAACCAACCCGAATTTTTATATGAGAACCCCTGCATATTTTTGGTGTAGCACAGTGTAATCAAAATGTTTCCAAGTTTTTCAATGTTTCTGGATAAGAAAACACTCTTTAATAATTTAATAAATAAAAACTTTAAAATTTCCCTTCAAAACGATATGTATTTTTATGTCGTTTATGCATCGTCTATCGTTTTCGTTTTACGTGATTAGCCTCCTGATTAAATGCATTCCCCACTTTAATGGTGCGCACGCGAAACGTTATTTTTTAATTTCTTGTTTAAATTCACTTTTTAAATGGCAACTATAAGAATTCTTATTCATTTTCTTCGACTGTAATGTGCAAGAAGCATGGATAAGTAATAACTTGACACAAAATACAGGCAATTGTCATCGTCTAAATGCGCCCGCTTAAATGTTTCGCACGCGAATGTTTAGGTTTGTAGAATTTATTTATAAACTCGCTAGATGTTCTCAAGGTTTTTTTTATAAACTTCTCATTTTCAGTGGCACATTTAAGCGGAGTCATCCTAATAAACACTTTTATTAAATTTAAGGGAAATCGTTTAGGAATGCCTTGACTTTTTTTTAATGCGCTTGATTTGTCTTTTATACAACAGTCACTATTTCATTTCTGATCAATTTCTCCTTCCCTTATGTGCAAGTAGTGTTGACAATTTGGAAATGCAATCATGTAAATTTGCCCGCTTTAATGCTTTCAAATTGTAAATTTTATTTTTTTTTTTATTTTTGTGAAAATAACGAGTTTTTTTACGAGTACCTCCAATTTTACGGGACATAAAACTTACCAGCTTTTATTGTAATTTAAGACGCTTTTTAAAGATGGGTTGAAATATTTGGAAGTTTTTTAAAAAGATTTTGATTTTAAAACTGTATTACAAAGCAATAAGTAAAATTACAGATGAAATTTAGTATTTTGGTTACGAGAAAAAAACAAATATTTTTCTAAAATCTGTTTTTCAACAAAAAATCAGTTTATTATCTGTAAAACAGAGATTACAAAGTAAAATTACAAATAAAATTTTGATTTTCGGTCACAAGAAAATAAAAAGTATTTTCATAAAATCTGTATTTCGGCAGATAACTTTGTCAGATATCTGTCAAATTGAGATTTCAGTCATTTTACAGAGTATTTAACAGAGTAATTATTTTGAGTCTATAAAAATATTAAAAATTAACAAAAAATGTCTTAAGATTTTAAGGACAGTAACGTTGACAAAAATTATAAATTTGATGTCAAATTCATTTGCTAATGAATTCTGTCACATAAGTTTTCCTTTAATAACTGCGGGGTATAACAAAGCAGCAAACTTGCTACGTGTTTTTCCTGTCTTTAAAAAGTTTCCTTTTTAAGAATTTTAGTTGAAACATGTTTTAACATATGTTTTTTTTAAATAATGTTTCTTGAAGCAAAAAAAAAAAAACGTTTATATATACTACTTTGTTAAAATCCCTTAAAGTATGTTGTAATTTATGTGCTTTTTCCATAACCTCGAACTATACACAAAACATATATCGATTTTAAAATATGTACAAGAAAAATAAATTTTAACATACTTTTGAAGCAACACATCAAATGTTATTTTTCGTTTTTTTGCTTTTGTTGTAACTAAAAAATACTCTTAAGAAAACATGTTAACATTTTTCATCTTTCAAAAACCTCCTAAAAGTATGCCTTAATGTATGTTTTTTTTGTTTGTTGTCATCCTTAACAAAGATGTATACATCATTGAGAATAGAAAAGTGAATTCTAAAGCATACTTAAAGGCGTGTGTTATTGAAAACTAAAGAGTTGTTTTATTTTCTTACTTATGCTTGGTGGCTTTAACAAAAGAATTTTCACCTTTTGTAAAGGTAAAAGTAGAAAATACTTAGAATTCAGTAGTCTTAAGCAAACACTAACTATGGAACTATAAGTTATTTGTGTTATTTTTTTAGTAAAAAAAATCACAACTATAAAACTTCTCTTAACATATTTTCTTTTAAGAAAAATTATTTTCATATTTTTTGCTAACCTTTTAATATACACAAAAAGAAATTATTGGCTAAAAATTTTTAATTAAATATATTGATCAACAAAATTTAAATGAATTAATTATTGTTTTGATGAAAATTTTTGGTAAATTCTTTTACTGTCGAATTATACAAAAAAAAAATTGTATCTGTAATTTTAATTTGTAATATCTAGTTTACAGATAATAAACAGTTTTTTGTAACCAAAGTACTAAATTTCATCTGTAATTTTACTTATTGCTCTGTAATACAGTTTTCAAATAAAAATCTCTTTAAAAAACTTCCAAATATTTCTACCCCTCTTTAAAAAGCGTCTTAAATTACAATAAAAGCTGGTAAATTTTACGAGGATATCATGTAAAATTGGAGGTACTCGTAAAAAACTCGGAATTTTCACAAAACAAAAAAAAAAGTAAATTTACAATTTAGAAGCATTAAAGCGGGTAAATTTACACGATGGCATTCCCCAATTGTCAACACAACTTTTACATTAAGAAAGGAGAAATTGATAAGAAATCAAATAGTGAACGTTGTGTAAAAGATATATAAAGCGCATTAATAAAAAAAAATATATACGAAAGTTAGGTTATTCTTAACCGATTTTCCTTTAATTTTATAAAAGTGTTTATCGGAATGACCCCGTCCGAATGTGACACTGAAAATTAGAAGTTTATGAAAAAAGAACGAGAACACATAGCGAATTTATAAATGATTTCTACAAAGTTAAACGTGCGAAACATTTAAGCGGGCGCATTTAAATGATGGCATTTGTCTTTGTTTTGTGTCAAGTTTTTACTTATCCATGTCAGTCCAAGAAAATGAATAAGAACTCTTATAGTTGCCAATTAAAAAGTGAATTTAAACAAGAAATTAAAAAATAATGATTCGCGAGCACACCATTTAAAGTTATCATTCCAACGGCGTTTTTAATTTTGTTTAACTTTGCGTGCATGAAAAAAACATGAACGTCTGACAAGCCATCGAAATTATTCTTTGCGTAATACGTATATTTTTAATTATTAAAGCTCACATATGTAGCGACGCATTTAAGCGGTAGATGTTCACCAAAGTTTTTATAAATAAATATATGACGATTAGAGCAGGAGCTATTTCATTTTCTTCTACTGTAATATGCAAGAAGGATGGATAACTTGACACAAAATACAGGCAATTGTCATCGTATAAATGCGCCCGATTAAATGTTTCGCACGCGAATGTTTAACTTTGTAGAAATTATTTATAAACTCGCTAGATGTTCTCACGGGTTTTTTTTCATAAACTTCTTATTTTCAGTGCCACATTTTAGCGGAGTCATTCTAATAAACACTTATATAAAATTTAAACAAAATCTTTTAAGAATGCTTTGACTTCCATATATGTATATCTTTTTAATGCGCTTGATATGTCCTTTTCAAAACAGTCACTAATAGATTTCTGATCGATTTTCCCTTCCTTAATGTGCAAGTAGTGTTGACAATTTGGAAATGCCATCGTTTAAATTTGCCCGCTTTAATGCTTTCAAATTGTAAATTTCCGTTTTTTTATTTGTTTTTGAAAATTATGATTTTTTTACGGCACCTCCAATGTTACACGACATCCTCGTGAAATTTATCAGCTTTTATTGTACTTTAAGACACTTTTTAAAGAAGTGTAGAAATATTCCGAAATTTTTTTGAAGAAATTTTTATTTTAAAACTGTATTGCAAAGCAATAAGTAAAATTACAGATAAAATTTAGTATTTTGGTTACGAGAAAAAACAAAGTATTTTTCTAAAATCTTTATTTTAACAAAAAAACTCTATTTATTGTCTGTAAAATGGAGATTACAAAGTTAAAAGTAAAATTACAGAAAAAATTTTGTTTTGCAGTCACAAGAAAGATACAAATTATTTTCTTAAAATCAAAGTTCAATTTTTCTTCGGGAATTCAATTTTACTTCGGGATTTTTTCAACTTGAACCCTTATAACGAAAAATGTTTGATTGAAAAATATTCAATTAATCACCTATTAATTTGGTGATTGGTATAACAATTTTCTTCATCGAAGAAGTTTCAACCAAAAAATTAAATGAAACCACGTTCTTCACGATTGAAACTCATTTTTAATTCTTTCTGTGTACACCACTTTATATAAGTTAAGGTAAACTGACAACATTTTATCATGATTGTTTAAATAAATATGAAAATAAAACTATAAAGAAAAATTCATGAGCATGCATAAAATAAAGCTGATTATAGTCAATAAACGGCTGGGTGATAAGAAAGCACACAAAACACGACTGAAAGTTATTTTTAGTATTAAAAGATGCAAATTGAAATAGTTTTGTGTTTTGCTGCTAATAGAAACATACAGATAATGTAAATGATATTTAAAACGCCTACAGAGTATGCTTTAGTTATTTTTTTTAGTTGTTTTAATTTCTTTTTTTACACAAAAATGTATACTACAAGTTACAAGTAAAGTGTGACAACTAAAAGTATGCTTTAGTTTTTTTTTTTTATTTAGCAAATAAAGTTTAAAAATGTTTTAAAATTTTTTTTTAAGTTTAATTTATAATGTTTTTTATGTTTTCTGTGTTTTGAATTTTTGTGTTAGTTTGAACATATATCCGTGGGTAGTGGCTTTTGCTGCCGAAAAGTATGCCTTATTTTTGGTGTCTTTGTCAGGAATTTTTTTTACAAAGATATGATGAGTTGAATTAAGTTTTCATACGCTGCATCAAAATCTGAGGGGTATGTTAACCTTTTTACAATGAAGTATTGGTCTAGGGGGGTCGATATTTTTTTCTATAGAATGAATGTCCCAGAGTCTGATATCTTCCAACGAAATATCGGTCTAGAGAGTCGAGTTTTTCTAAAGAAAGTATATCGTAGAGTCTAAAAACCATTTTTATAGAAAAAATGTGTCAGAATCATTTTGATGAAACAAATTTTTCAGAATCTGAGAGTAATTTTTACAAAAATTCTCTCTTTGCAAAAAAATGGCCCAAAATCTGAGAATTCTTTTTATGGGAAAAATGTATCAGAATCTTAATAATAGTTAACTTTTCACTCATTTTAGTTTACATTTTTGTCGCATATCTTAGGGGCTTCATTTATTTATTTCAAAATTGTTTCATTTTGTTCACCATGAAATAACTTTAATTTTTCCTAGAAAAAGAATTAAAAAATATATACATATATATCAGATTAACTTTAAGCATGTTTGCACCACTTTATGGTTTTAAACAATTGGTTTATTTTGTTTAATTTTTTATTTGTTTTAAAAGAGTGGTATTTTAACATGACATTTTAAAAATTTACAAACAATTTACAGCAACAAAAAAAATATGCAAAATAAAAATAAAGAGGATTTATTTAATTTCTTACACACTTCCACGTACACTGGGGTTGAGCAAGTTTTCCTTTTTTTTCGAATTTCAAAATTATCGGGGTCGGAATGATTGCTTTTTACACTTCAAATAATTACTCTGTTAAATACTCTGTAAAATGACTGTAATCTCAATTCAACAGATATTTGATAAAGTTATCTGCCGAAATACAGATTTTAAGAAAATACTTTGTATTTTGTTGTGAGCGAAACACAAAATTTTATTTGTAATTTTACTTTGTAATCTTTATTTTACATATAATAAACAGTTTTTTGTTGAAATACAGATTTAAGAATAGTACTTTGTTTTTTTTCTCGTAACCAAAATTCTAAATTTCATCTGTTATTTTACTTATTGCTCTGTAAAACAGTTTTCAAAAAAAAAAACTGGAAGTTTTTCCAAATATTCAACCTCTCTTTAAAAAGCGCCTAAAATTACAATAAAAGCTAGTAAATTTTGTGAAGATATCGTGTAACATTTGAGGTACTCGTAAAAAAACTCGTAATTTTCACAAAAATAAAAAAAGGAAATATTACAATTTGGAAGCATTAAAGCGGGCAAATTTACACGATGGCATTTCACAATTGTCACCACAACTTGAAGATTAAGGAAGGTGAAATTGATCTGGAATGAAATAGTGACTGTTGTGTAAAAGCCATATCAACCGCACCAAAAAGATATATAAGAAAGTCAAGGCATTCTTAAACGATTTCCCTTTAATTTTATAAAAGTGTTTATTGAAATGACCCTCTCAAATGTGAAGCTGAAAATGATAAGTTTATGAAAAGAAAAACGTTAGAACATCTAGCGAGTTTATAAATAATTTCTACAAAGTTAAACATTCGCGTGCGAAAAATTTAATCGGGCGCATTTAAATGATTTTATGTCAAGTTATTACTATCTATGCTTCATGGTCAATTTCTGGTCGTTTTCATCAACATTTTACACATAATCCTGTAAATTTACAGTTTTTTTATCGAAATCACTTTACAGAGTTTTCTTCGTAAAATAACAAAAAAATCTTGCTGGTTGGAAATCTATGGTATTTTCTGCTGGCTCAGAGTATCTCTGTATTTTAAAAGAGTGATTATTTTAAGTGTAATAGTTAACTTTTCACGCATTTTAGTTTAACTTTTTGTTGCATATCTTAGGGGCTTTATTTTAATTGAAAATTACTGTATCTGTTTTTCATGAAATAACTTAAATTTTTCCTAGAAAAAGAATTTAAAAAAAATTTACATCAGCTTAACTTTAAGCATGTTTGCGCGTCATTTTATGGTTTTAAGCAATTGGTTTATTTTGTTTAATTTTTTTTATTTGTTTTAAAAGAGTGGTATTTTTACATGACATTTTAAAAATTTACAAAAAACAAGTAAAAAAGTTAAATTCGGCCTTGCCGAATGTAGTGATACCCTCCACAATTTTAAAAAGATTATTGCAAAAAACTTTTTTAAAAGGAAATTACTTTTGAAAAAAAAAATAAATTTAAAAAAAAATTGCCGCGAAAAAATTTTTTGGCTAAAAAAAAATCCGCGATTTTTTTTGTTTTTTGTCAAAAAATATGTTCGTTCTTGTTCAAATACCATTTGGGTGTCAATGATGTTCACTTATGTCAACCAGCAGCCGAATTAGAGCATTTTATATTTTTAGGTTATGTTGAATGTACTAAAATTTTTGAGGTGTCCTTACATTTTCGTTCATAACTTTTGAACCGCTAAACCGATATCGCTCAAATGCAATACCAAACTTCTCGAGAGAACTTCCAATATATATGTTAAATTTGAGTCATCTCCGTGTAATATTTTGGGCGTGATCACCATTTCCACAGACAGACGGACATAGCTAGAATGTCTTAAAATCGATCGGGGATCATGAATATATGGGGCATTCCATGTGAAATCGGACACTTTGAAAAACTTTTTTTTTAGATTTTCCCAATTTGTTTACAGTTTTTAGTACCCTCCGAAAACTCCTTCGTGGTAAATTTTCAGATTTTTTTGATGACCTGTTCAAAAGATATCGAATTTTTAAAAATTGGTAATTTGTTCCTTCACTCAAACTTCTTTTAATCATAACTTCTTCAATAATGGTCCAAATTTCAAATTTTTTTTTTTTACGTACTTTTTAAAAAAAATTCCAAAAAATTCTTAAAAGCGCTCTAGTATGCGATTTTTAAGTTTCAAAACTTAAATCTCATTTTTGAAAATGTTTGTACTCTTCGATTTTTTTGAAATTTTTTTGTGTAAAACTTCTATCAAGTCTACAAATTTTTTGCCCAGGAGGATCGTGGGATAACGATTATTACTATTTTTTAAAATTTTTTTAAAAAATTTTATTGTAATTTTCCAATCTTAAAATCATTTCTACTGCTCCAATGGTGCGTCATAGAGGGGTCCTTTATAAGACCGACCCCCATTAATTTTTACGTCTTAAAATTTTTTTGAAACAAACTAATACCCTATCTCCAATTTCTAAGGGGGCTCCCACACAAAACGACATTTTTTAAAATTTGTTCCAACCGCTCTAACTGCCCTAATAGTGCCCTTAGAGCAACAAAATGTATGAAAGACCCACAATATTTTTTTAGTCCAAACATTTTTTCTGAACACACCTACCCTCTATCTTTAACTGTTAAGGTGGTCCCCATACAATTTTTTTTATTTTTTGTAAATTTGTTTTATTTCATCAGCTTCTACCGGCCCAATGGTACGTCCGAGAGGGGTCATTAGTGAGACCGACCCCCACTTATTTTTACCCTACAACATTTTTTCAAAACATACCTACGCCCTATCTACACTCCCAAAGTAGGCTCCCATACAAATAACAGTTGGAGCAAATTTTATAAAAATGTAATTTTGTATGGGAGCCTACTTAGGGAGTGGAGATAGGGCGTAGGTATGTTTTGAAAAAATGTTGTAGGGTAAAAATAAGTGGGACGAGGATGTTGTGTAAAATTGGAGGTACTCGTAAAAAATTCGTAATTCGTAAAAATTTACAATTTGGAAGCATTAAAGCGGGCAACTTTACACGATGGCATTTCCCAATTGTCAACACTGCTTGCACATTAAGGAAGCAGAAATTGATCAGGAATCAAATAGTGACCGTTGTGTAAAAGCCATATGAAGCGCATTAAAAAAATATATAACAAAGTCAAGGCATTCTTAACCGATATCCCTTTAATTTTATAAAAGTGTTTATTGGAATGACCCCGCTCAAATGAGGCACTGAAAATGAGAAGTTTATGAAAAAAAGCCATTTGAATATCTAGCAAGTTTATAAATAATTTCTACAATGTTAAAGCGGGCGCATTAAAATGATGGCATTTAAATTATTTTGTGTCAAGTTATTACTTGTCCATGCTTCTTGCCCATTACAGTCAAAGAAAATAAATAAGAGTTCTTATAGTTGCCACTTAAAAAGTGAATTTAAATAAGAAATTAAAGCGGGCATTCTGAAACGATTTTCCTTAAAAAGTGAATTGAAACAAGAAATATAAAAAAAAAAGTTTCGCATGCGCACCATTAAAGTGGGGAATGCATTTAATCAGGCACATTTAAATTTTAGTTTATGAAATTTCAAAGTTTATGAAAGTTCTCATAGAAAACTCAATTTTCACATTTAAACACTACTTGCATATTAAGGAAGGGGAAATTGATCAGAAATCTATTAGTGACTGTTTTGAAAAAGACATATCGAGCGCATTTAAAAAAAATATATAAGAAAGTCAAGGCACAGACTATAAACAGACTCGACAGTAGAGTTTTATAAGAAAAAATGGGGAAAAACTAAGCGATTTTAGGAGAAAACACAGCGGTTTTTAGTCCGTTTTACGCTAACATGGCAACACTTTCTACGACTTAGAAGTGAGTGAAAACACAAAAACCGATCTGGCATCCATTTTTCTTATGGCGCGTTATATCAGTTTTCTCTTTCTAACCTAATTCGTAGAATAATTTTAAAATATTAACCATATGGTTCAGAACTACTTTTTTGACACCTGTCACTTATGTCGAGTCTGTATTAGTCTGTGGTCAAGGCATTCTTAAACGATTTCCCTTAAATTTTATAAAAGTGTTTATTAGAATGACTCTGCTCAAATGTGCCACTGAAAATGAGACGTTTATAAAACAAAAACCGTGAGAACATTTAGCGAGTTTATGAATAATTTCTACGAAGTTAAACATTCACGTGCGAAACATTTAAGTGGGCGCATTTAAATGACAACATTTGCCTTTATTTTTTTCAAGTTATTACTTATCCATGCTTCTTGCACATTTTAGTGGGGAACGCATTTAATCAGGCACATTTAAATTTTAGTTTTTCTCTAAGTTTATAAATGTTCTCATAGAAAACACAATATTATTCTTTTAATAATTTATAAAAGACTCTCTGAACATCAACCGCTTAAATGCGTCACTAAATATGTGAGCTTTAATAATTTAAAATATACATAATGCGCAAAAAATAATTTTGATGGCTTGTCAGACTGTTTATGTTTTTGAAGCAGAGAAGTTCCGGAGTTCATGCACGCAAAGTTAAACAAAATTTAAAACGCCGTTGAAATGATAACTAAGAAGTTTTTATACCCTCCACATTTAAATTTAAGTTTTTTTCTGTAAGTATATGAAAGTTCTTATAGAAAACACAATATTCGCATAAAAATCGTTATTTATTAATTAATAAAAGCCTCTGGGAACTTTAACCGCTTAAGTGCGTCACTAAATATGTGAGCTTTAATAATTTAAAATATACGTAAATGCGCAAAAAAAATTTTAATGGCTTGTCAGACTGTTAATGTTTTTGAAGCAGAGAAGTTCTGGAGTTCATGCACGCAAAGTTAAACAAAATTAAAAGCGCCGTTGAAATGAAAACTTTAAGAAGTTTTTTTTTTATTATAAATATGTAAGTTATTTTTGTTTTCAATTATTTCAAGTTTGAAATCAAATTAATTTAACAAAAACTTATTAAATTTTCAGAAGTTTTTTGAAAAACTTCTGTTCTGATACCAACATTTTACAGATTATCCTGTAAATTTACAGTTTTTTTATCGAAATAATTTTACAGAGTTTTTTCAAATATATGTAAATTTACAGAGTAGTTTTCTGTAGAATTGTGATCCCATTTAACTAATATTTTACTAGAAACTATGTAAGTTTACAGTTTTTTATTTGTCAAACCATTTTACAGAGTTTTTTTCGTAAAATAACAAAAAATCTTGCTGGTTAGAAATGTATGGTATTTTTTGCTGGCTCAGAAGAGTATCTCTATAATTTAACAGAGTGATTATTTTCAGTGTGAGAATATCTAGTGAGTTTATAAATAATTTCTACAAAGTTAAACAATTGCGTGCAAAACATTTAAGCGGGCGCATTTAAATGAATTTTTTTATTATAAATTTCATGTGTTCAAATTTAAAATCAAATACAAATCATATATGAAAAAAATATATGAAAAAAATGTTAAATTAAATGTATTTAACTAATTTTTTTATAAATTAACAGAGTTTTCTTTGAAAAATTCTGGTTTAATCAAACATATTTAACTAAAATTTGTAAACTTACAGAGTCTTGTTTGTAAAATTTTTCACTCATAAAATGGATTTAACTAAAACTTTGTAAATTTACAGAGTTTTTTTTGTAAAATTTTGTACTCATAAAATGCATTTAACTAAATCTTTGTAAATTTACAGTTGTTTTTTTGGTAACATTCCATAAACAAAGGTTAATTTTTGAAATACCTATTTTTTGGTTTGCGCCTTAAGGTATGCTTTAAGAAATTTAACATAAAAAACAGGATGATTCGTAGATGTGTAAAACCTAAAAGGCATAACAATTAATTTCTTTAATAAATTCTTCACAAATGTTTTTGAAAAACTCATCCAATATCACTTTATGAGTAAATAAGTTGATAAGCATCGTTTTCATAAACATTATACCCACATTCTGCAGTAAGCTAACATAAAAAACTATAAACATTGTATGCAAAGTTTTAAAATCCCGCCCGTAATATTTTCATGTTTTTTTTTTTTTTTTATACAAACAACAGACAACAATTTTCCCCAGATAATCTGACAGTTAATGATTTTCATATTGTGTATTTATGTATATTGTATCATAATTTTTTTTTATTATAAAAAAACTTTTTGTTGTTCAAAAAGGATTATGAAGCATATCATAAATGTTATCTGTCTGTTTTATTTTTTTTTTCATTTTTTCCCTTTAAACTCTTAAATATATTTTTTTTTTCATTAGCTCAGCTTCAAAGTATGCTAAAAAAAAAATTTTCAAAAACTTTTTTCAAGAGAAAAACAAACAATACATAAATATGTGCGGGGAAAAACAGAATTATATTATTTGTAAAGGATGTCAAATACACCTGTTGCCAAATGTTATATTAACTCTATAATACAAAACAAGTTAATTATCTCTTGATCTGAGTATATTTAACATTTAACAACACAAAAATAAAATTATTTCATTTAAACAAAAAATAAAATTATTTCATTTAAACCAAAGTTTGGCTTTCAAAAAAAAAAAAAAAAATATTTGTTTTGAGAAATATTTAATTTACAAAATATTTATTTAACAAAATTTTTGTGCAAAACCTCTTTTAACCTTGATGTTTTGTTGTTTTCGCATTAAATTGTTTATTTTTTTTTTTGGCAACTTCTAATCAAATGTCATAAACAGTATGAGCAAATACAATATCAACACAGAAAGAAAAATAAAATCTAAAAATAACTTTTAATAAAATTTTATGAGACAAGAGTGAAAATAAAAATCAACTTATAAATAAATTGTGGTATACATTTGGGAGTTTTTAGAAATTTAATTTTGAAGCATACTTTTAGATGTTTTTGTAAAACATGTTTTTGTTTTTCGAAACAAAAACTTAAAAAATTATAACTAAATTAGGGAGTGCATCTCGTGAATTTAAAATTTTGGATTTTAAAAAACTTAAAATTAGCAGAAAAAACTGTCAGTGTCCCATCACAAATTAAATGGCTATTAAATGGGGGGAAGAAGAACCTTATTTTTTAAGTTATCTAACCAATTTATGTAAAAACAAGTGAGAGTGTTATATTCTAGCTCTTTTATTTTGGACTGCATCGTGTCCTCTACAGACGGACGGACGGGCAGACGAACGGACATCGCTAGAATGTCTTAGAATCGACCACTGATCAATACAATACATATGGGGCATTCCATGTGAAATCGGACACTTTGAAAAACTTTTTTTTTAGATTTTCCCAATTTGTTCACAGTTTTTAGTGTCCTTCGAAAGCTCCTTCGTGGTAAATTTTCAGATTTTTTTGATGACCCGTTCAAAAGATATCGAATTTTTAAAAATTGGTAGTTTGTTCCGTTACTCAAACTTCTTTTAATCATAACTTCTTCAATAATGGTCCGAATTTCAAATTTTTTTTTGCAAAATTTTTGTTTTTTTACGTACTTTCTAAAAAAAAATCCCAAAAAATTCTTAAAAGCGCTCTAGTATGCGATTTTTAGGTTTTAAAATTTAAATCTCATTTTTGAAAATGTTTGTACTCTTCGATTTTTTTGAAATTTTTTTGTGTAAAACTTCTATCAATTCTACAAATTTTTTGCCCAGGAAGATCGTGGGATAACGATTATTACTATTTTTTTAAATTTTTTTAAAAAATTTTATTGTAATTTTTCAATCTTAAATCATTTCTACTGCTCCAATGGTGCGTCATAGAGGGGTCCTTTATAAGACCGACCCCCATTAATTTTTACGTCTTAACATTTCTTTGGAACAAACTAATACTATCTTTAACCTCTATCTTTAACTGTTAAGGCGGTCCCCATACAATTTTTTTTATTTTTTGTAAATTTGTTTTATTTAATCAGCTTCTACCGGTCCAATGGTGCGTCCGAGAGGGGTCATTAGTGAGACCGACCCCCATTTATTTTTACCCTACAACATTTTTTTAAAACATTCCTACGCCCTATCTCCACTCCCTAAGTAGGCTCCCATACAAATAACAGTTGGAGCATATTTTATAAAAATGTAATTTTGTATGGGAGCCTACTTAGGGAGTGGTGATAGGGCGTAGGTATGTTTTAAAAAAATGTTGTAGGGTAAAAATAAATGGGGTTGGTCTCACTAATGACCCCTCTCGGACGCACCATTGGACCGGTAGAAGCTGATTAAATAAAACAAATTTACAAAAAATAAAAAAAATTGTATGGGGACCGCCTTAACAGTTAAATATAGAGGGTAGCTGTGTTCAGAGAAAATGTTTGGACTAAAAAAATATTGTGGGTCGGTCATACATTTTGTTGCTCTTAGGGCACTATTAGGGCAGTTAGAGCGGTTGGAACAAATTTTAAAAAATGTCGTTTTGTGTGGGAGCCCCCTTAGAAATAGAAGATAGGGTATTAGTTTGTTCCAAAGAAATGTTAAGACGTAAAAATTAATGGGGGTCGGTCTTATAAAGGACCCCTCTATGACGCACCATTAGAGCAGTAGAAATGATTTTAAGATTGAAAAATTACAATAAAATTTTTTAAAAAATTTTTAAAAAATAGTAATAATCGTTATCCCACGATCTTCCTGGGCAAAAAATTTGTAGAATTGATAGAAGTTTTACACAAAAAAATTTCAAAAAAATCGAAGAGTACAAACATTTTCAAAAATGAGATTTAAATTTTAAAACTTAAAAATCGCATACTAGAGCGCTTTTAAAAATTTTTTGGGATTTTTTTTTAGAAAGTACGTAAAAAAACAAAAATTTTGAAAAAAAAAATTTGAAATTCGGACCATTATTGAAGAAGTTATGATTAAAAGAAGTTTGAGTAACGGAACAAACTACCAATTTTTAAAAATTCGATATCTTTTGAACGGGTCATCAAAAAAATCTGAAAATTTACCACGAAGGAGTTTTCGAAGGGTACTAAAAACTGTAAACAAATTGGGAAAATCTAAAAAAAAAGTTTTTCAAAGTGTCCGATTTCACATGGAATGCCCCATATATACTTTATGGGGTCCTATACCGATATTTCGATGGAATGACAAACTGATTGTGAGTATACCCCCATACTGTGGTTGGAGGGTTTAAAAACAGAAACACGGACGGTAATGGCTTAATCCAATCAAAAATGTATTCTGGGTCGAAAATTTACCACTTACTTTTTTTTTGCTTGAAGTCAGAAACAAGCGAGAAAGGTTAGTTAATGCCTAAAATATTTTGAATACAAAGGCGTGAATTAACAATTTTTTTAACTAAAAATTTTTATTTTAATTATAAGAAACTTTTTTGAGTCACTTTTTTAAGAAAGAAAAAAATCACTCAAAAACAAATTTCTACAATTTTTTTTTTTTACAAATACAGTATTTTCAGCAGGGTAAGGAATGGCACATATGTGCACATTTGGCACCTGACAAATCTGAAATGTGCAATGTACCTTAGTATGATGTCACATCTGAAATGTGCCGTGTGCAATACAAGTGCACATGTGCCATACAAGTGCACATGTGCCGTGTGCCAGTTATAGGCTCATGTCACATTTCAGATGTTTTTTTTTCAATAATTGTTTTAAGAAATAAAATACTTTTTTTAAGAAAATATAGTACTTTTTTAGAAAAAATAGCAGTAAATAATAGTAAATTTTTTGAAAAAGTAGTACTTTCTTGGACCAAATAGTACTTCAAAAAAAAAAAAAACAAGTAAGAAAATTATATTCGGTCAAGATCGACCATATAATACCCTACACCAGAGTTTCCCTGAAAATGGGTCCCAAGTTTAAACATTGATTAGATCTATATTTTGTCAAATCTTTAATAAGTGTAAAAAGTACTCACAAATCAAATTTGAGTGGAATAGGCTTCTTTTTGTTGACAATAAACCGTTTCAGCTGAATATCGGGCGAAATTTTCACATGGGACCTAAGTCCAAAAATGGTCCGATGATAACACAGTGCAACACCCAAAATCGGAATGGAATGAAACCAAAAGCAAATGAAAGTTGACATATTCCATACCAAACCCCTCAAGGCTTTTTTCTAGTTCAGAGCTAGATTTTGTTTTACACGCATTTGAAGTTAGTGCACTTTTGTTATAATTATAATAATAAATGCTTGAAAACTGTATCAGTGGCGAATGATTAATATTGTAATTGCCTTTAAATAACAATCATACGCAACGGTGTCCAGTGATTTATATTAATAATTGCCTTTAAATAACAATCATACGCAACGGTGTACAGTTGTCTATTTTAATAATTTGGCTATTCAGTAAATAGGTACTGGACCGATTGCAGTAAAATTCATATCAGTCATAGCTGAAGTAATTTTGAGCTTAAGTTTGGAAACTGGACCCTACATGTCCAATAAGGGCAGCACCAGGGGCCTTTAAAGTAGGACATGTTTAGTACACAAAAACTTTAAATGCTTTAAAATCACCAACTTTAAATGCGTGTAAATAAAATCTAGCTCTGACCTAAAAAAAAGGCCTTGAGGGTTTTGTTACGGAAAACGTCAGCTTTCATTTGCTTTTGGTTTCATCCCATTCCGATTCCGAAAGTTCGATTTTGTATCACTGTGTAATCAGATTTGATAAGGTTATTAATGTACGCGTTTAACACACACAAACAGAATTTTAATTGAATATTTTCTATTTTCATGAAATTTGAGAGATTTATGTGAAAATCGGAAGGTGGTTTGTATGAGGGCTACAAGAAGAACTGGTCCGATTTTAAAATTCGGAATGGTGATTTATGTTGATGAAACATGATTATCTACCAGATTTCGAAAAGATACCTATAATAATGCGGTTATTAGAGTCATTTAAGCCAAAACTCAAGAGGACCTTTGTATGGGGGCTAGGTCTAAATATGGACCGATTTTTTCCAATTTCAATAGGCTTCGTCCTTGGGCCAATAGAGTCTTAAGTTTCAAATTTCAAGTTAATTGATTAAAAATTACGACCTGTATCGTGTTTACACCGTTTACATGGACAGACAGACGGACGGACGGACATAGCTAAATCGACTCAAGAAGTGATTCTGAGTCGATCGGTATACTTAAAAGTGGGTCTAGGACCAATATTTCGGGTTGTTACAAACATCAGCATAAACTCATTATACCCTGTACCACAGTGTGGTTTAGGGTTTAAATAGTACCTTTTTTTTAAATATAGCACTTTTTTTTTAGAAAAAATAGTACTTTTTTTAGGAATATTAGTCATTTTTTAGGAAAAATAGAAAAAAGTACTTTTTAGAAAAAAAAAATACCTTTTTAGAAAAAGTAGCACTTTTTTTTGGTAAACTTTGGTAACTTTTTCAAGAAAAAAGTACTTAGAAAAAATTGTACTTTTTCCCAGAAAGTATTATTAAAGATATAATATTTTTTTTAGAAAAAACGTCCTTTTTTGGAAAAAAGTATTTTTTAGAAAGAAATTTACTTTGTTGATAAAAAAGTAGTTTTTAGAAAAAATTTATTTTTTAGAATTTTTTTTTTTTCTAAAAAAGTACTATATTTTCTTAAATAAACTTTTTAGGAAAAAAGTGAAATTTTTTCTAAACAATTACTTTTTGTCCTGAAGAAGGACGTTTTTTCTTAAAGGTTCTATAGTACTTTT
>OY992538.1:212949366-212995109 GCA_963921195.1 Pegoplata infirma
TTTTGGAATGTAGGATCCTTCAGTAAAAAAACATCTGAAATGTGCCGTGTGCCATTCAAGTGAACATCTGTCGTGTGCCAGTTATGGGCTCATTGCACATTTCAGATTTTTTTTTTTCAATAATTGTTTTAAGAAATAAAATACTTTTTAAAGAAAGTATAGTATTTTTTTTCGAAAAAATAGTAATTTTTTAGAAAAATAGTACTTTTTTAGGGAAAATAGTAGGAAAAATAGAAAAAGTACTTTTTAGAAAAAAAGTACGTTTTTAAAAAAAGGAGTGCTTGTTTGGTAAAATAGTAACTTTTTCAAGAAAAAAGTACTTATTTAGAAAAATGGTACTTTTTTACAAAAAAAAAAAAAATATTATTCAAGATATACTACTTTTTTAGACAAAAATGTACTTTTTAGAAAAATGTACTTTTTAGAAAAAAGTTATTTTTTAGAAAAAAGTATTTTTTTTTTTTTAATAACTATATTTTCTTAAATAATACTTTTTAGGAAAAAAGTGTAATTTTTTCTAAATAAGTACTTTTTTTTCCTGAAGAAGTACTGTTTTCTTAAAGGTTCTACAGTACTTTTCTAAAAAGTACTATTTTACCGAAAAAGTGATACTTTTTTTTTGTATTGAAAATCAAAAATAAACAATTCTTCATAATTTTTTAGAAACTTACAATTCATTTGTTAAATGAATCATTATTTTGATTAATTACAATTAAAAAATTGATCAAATTTATGATCAAAATCGAAAAATGTTAAATCGAAAAAATATTCAATTAATCACCTATTAATGTAGTGATTGATATAACAATTTTCTTGATCACAGAAGTTTCAATCAAAAAATTGGTTGAAACCGCGTTTTTCAACCTTAAGATATGCTTTAATAATATTACTCAAATAGGAAAAGTCGTAGATGAGTAAAACCTTAATGAGATTAATATTTTATAAGTCCACACATCATATAAGAAATCCACATCTAAGTGTTTGCAAATCACAGTCTTTGAAAAACACCAGCAATGTATAAGTATTGCATACTTTGCCAGATATTTTCCATTTATTAAACAAAAATTAAAGATTTGTTTGTTGAATTGATATGTGTTGTCTACTTTTAGGATTTGAAAAATACAAAAAATGTGTGTTTCATACCCTTTGAGTTGATAATAATGTTTTTTGCCAACAAATTACTAAACGAAAACAGAGTTTTGGTAATGCAATGATTTATTAAGCCGACTTTCCGGATTTTCCAGCGAATTGCTTAATAAAAACTGGGTATTGTGATAAAAAAAAATATATAAATACACATAAATCTCTTATAAAGCATATATTTTTATTTTAAATTGTTCATTTTAAAAATTTTTATTTCCATTGATATATTCCTGAAATTGAAAAAAATTGTCATTTCTTTTGATAATCTTATTAAATCTTAAATTATTGGAAAAATGTATTTGTATGGGTATATTTGTAGGCGGAAGTAAATACGCAAAAGATTTTAGGATATCTTGAGGCGGAGTAAATAAAAGTGAACAATAAGTAATGTTTACTTAACCAAAGATTATATTTTACTTAAAGGGAAACCAATGGCAGTTTTAAAGTTTCCAAAAATTAAATTTAAAAATTTTGCATATTTAGAGGAAAAAAAGTTATCCAAAAAATAAAGCCTACTTTGAAGGGATTGATTTTTTATGCCCTCCACTCTAGTGATAGAGGGTATATATAAGTTTGTCTTTCCGTTTGTAACTCATCGAAATATCGGTCTGGAACCCCATAAAGTATGAATATATGAATTACGATCGATTTTAAGACATTATAGCGATGTTCGTCTGTCAGTTTGTCTGTCTGTGGAAATCGTGTTCACGGCCGAAATATTACACGGAGATGACTGAAACTTAACATATTTATTGGAAGTTCTACCGAGAAGTTTGGTATTGCATTTGAGCGGTATCGGCTCAGCAGTTCAAAAGTTATGAACGAAAATGTAAGTACACCTCAAAAATGTTTGTACATTCAACATAACCTAAAAATACAAAATGCTTTAATTCGGCTGCTGGTTGACTTATGTGAACATAATTAATCACTAAATGGTATTTAAACATGTACAAACATATTTTTGGATAAAAAAAAAAAAAAATCGCGGATTTTTTTTACCAAATTTTTTTTTTGCGGAAATTTTTTTTTAAATTTTTTTTTTTTCAAAAGTAATTTCCTTTTAAATAAAGTTTTTGCAATAATCTTTTAGAAATTGCGGAGGGTATCACTACATTCGGCAAGGCCGAATTTAACGGTTTTACTTGTTTTAACTATTTATATCCATACTGAATAGGCCAACTACTGTTTCTGCGAATGCTAATATACAAAAAAATTTGTAGCCTGTCTTAAGGCTATGAACATAAATAAAATATAAATAAATGGCAAAAGAAGTAGTATACAGCAATGAATTCTTGTAATCAAAATAAAATTTAAAGCCTATTTTTAGGAGGTATATAATTTCAATGGAATAATGTTAAGCCTATTTTAACGGAAGTGTAAAATACAATAAAATTATTGAAATTGATATTCAATAGAATCAATACACAGATTAATTTTAAAATTTTATTGAAGAAATTTCCACTTTATTGATAAAAAAAATTTGTTTCTTAGTTTTTTGAATAAAACATTATAAGGGCTTTTATTAACTTTCAAAAGAAAAGCAAAACCTATAGAATGAAATTTATACTTTCAGGTAAAATTTCGTAGAAATTTGAAAAAACAAACTAAAAATTTATATAAAATTAAGATGTTAAAACACACTTTCCTCTCCATCCTTATCAAACAAAATTGTGAAAGCAAAAATTATTAACTTACTAACAAAAACTTTCTTACAAAACCTGACATCTTACTTACATCAACAAGTTATGATATAAGTTTCCACATCTATCTAGCATCATTAATCATATCCTAGAAAAATCACTATTCATTTTAATTTTGTGGGAAGTAATTAGTAGTATACTTTTAGGAGCTAATTAAATGTTTGTTTTACCAAAAAAAAATGCCTCTCATACTAATTGCTATCATTAACAAAAAAAGTAATAAATGAAAGCATCATTGAAGTATCATTTTTGGTTTCCATGAGCAAATACTTAGCACTTCATTATATAAATCCGTTTAATGTAGCATACTTTAGGGATTATAAATTAAAGAAACTTTGTTTAAGCCATGTTAAATAGTGATAATTCATGAAATATTTCTAAAAAACATAATAAATTGATAATATTTTATTATTTTTAAAACATTTCTAGTATTTTGAAAATATTTTGAAAATTATATTAAGGTTTTTGTTAAATTTTTCAATTTGCATAAGCAATTTAACTTATCTGTAAATATTTACTTTTTATTAAATTCCTAGACAATTTATGTTATGCACAAATTGATTTTAAAGTTGTTCAAGTCTTATAATATCATTAAATGCTTACTTAGGCATTATTTAAACATTTACAAAATTTTTGGCATTGTTGTCACTTATTTAAATTAATTTAACTCATTAATTTATAAACAGAATATATAAATTAAAAGTTGTAATTGCAAAAAAGAAATAGAAAAGTAAAATTCGACTTTGCCGAATCTATAAATACTCTCCACAATGCCTTTTTTAAAGGATATTACATTTTTTAACGTGAAAAAAAATTAACAATTTCGATTAGAAATATTTTATTATGTGGAAAAAACTTTTTTATTGTCACTTAAAAAAAAAAAAATTTTTTTTGAGTGTAAATTTTTTTCGAGTGTAATAGTTTTTTATTGTAAAAATATTTCTGGGTGAACGCACGTACACAAAAAAGTGTCATTGTAAAAAAAACAACATTTTTTTTTGAGTGTAAAATTTTTTTTGAGTGTAAATATTTTTTCGAGTTTAATTTTTAAGTTACAAATGCTTTTAAACTAAATAAGTTTTAAAAGCATTTCTTTAAAACTAAACAAGTTTGAAAAGCATTGTTAAGTTATCACCAATGCTTTTCAAACTTGTCTAACACGTGGAATTTAAGATGAAATCAATACTAAAAAAGATCTGGGGAACGGCAAGATACGTGCCAAGTTTCAGCAGTCTCATTATTGTCTTCCGAAAGTTATCGTGTTTTTTATCTCGTAAATTCTCGAAAAACCCTTGCCGAAATTTACTCTTTTGCTCATAACTTTTGAACCACTGGACCGCTTTCGCTGGATTGCAATACCAACCTGACTAGGTAAATGCCCTAAATATATGCCAAACTTCAGGAGCCTCCGTAAAGTCTTTCAAAGGTTAGCGTGTTTTTAACAGACAGACATACGGACAGACGGACGGACATCGCTAGATCGTCTTAAAATCGATCGAGGATCACGCATTCTATGTCAAATCGGGCACTTTGAATTTTTTTTTTTAGGTTTTCCCAATTTGTTTACAATTTGTACCTTAGTACACTTCGAAAAGTCGTGGTAAATTTTCAGATTTAGTTGATGACCTGTTCAAAAGATATCGAATTTTTAAAAATTGGTAGTTTGCTCCTTTACTTAAACTTCTTTTACTGATAACTTCTTCCATAATGGTCCAAATTTCAATTTTTTTTTTTTCAAAATTTTTGTTTTTTACGTACTTTTAAAAAAAAATCCCAAAAAATTCTTAAAAGCGCTCTAGTATGCGATTTTCAAGTTTTAAAATTTAAATCTCATTTTTGAAAATGTTTGCACTCTTCGATTTTTTTGAAATTTTTTTGTGTAAAACTTCTATCGATTCTACAAATTTTTTGCCCACGAGGATCGTGGGATAACGATTATTACTATTTTTTTTAATTTTTTTTAAAAAATTTATTGTAATTTTCCAATCTTAAAATCATTTCTACTGCTCCAATGGTGCGTCATAGAGGAGTCCTTTATAAGACCAACCTAATAATACCCTATCTCCAATTTCAACCGCTCTAACTGCCCTAATAGTGCCCTTAGAGCAACCGACCCACAATATTTTTTTAGTCTTAACATTTTCTCTGAACACACCTACCCTCTATATGTAGTTGTTAAGGTGGTCCCCATACAATTTTTTTTATTTTTTGAAAATGTGTTTTATTTATTCAGCTTCTACCGGTCCAATGGTGCGTCCGAGAGGGGTCATTAGTGAGACCGACCCCCATTTATTTTTACCCTGCAATATTTTTTTTAAATATACCTACGCCCTATCTCCACTCCCTAAGTAGGATAAAAATAAATGGGGGTCGGTCTCACTAATGACCCCTCTCGGACGCACCATTGGACCGGTATAAGCTGATTAAATAAAACAAATTTACAAAAAAAAAAAAAAAAAATATGGGGACCGCCTTAACAATTAGAGATAGAGGGTAGTTGTGTTCAGAAAAAATGTTTGGACTAAAAAAATATTGTGGGTCGGTCATACATTTTGTTGCTCTAAGGGCACTATTAGGGCAGTTAGAGCGGTTGGAGCAAATTTTAAAAAATTACGCTTTGTGTGGGAGCCCCCTTAGAAATTGGAGATAGGGTATTAGTTTGTTCCAAAGAAATGTAAAGACGTAAAAATTAATGGGGGGTCGGTCTTATAAAGAACCCCTCTATGACGCACCATTGGAGCAGTAGAAATGATTTTAAGATTGGAAAATTACAATAAAATTTTTTCAAAAAACTTTAAAAAATAGTAATAATCGTTATCCCACGATCCTCCTTGGCAAAGAATTTGTAGAATTGATAAAAGTTTTACACAAAAAAATTTCAAAAAAATCGAAGAGTACAAACATTTTCAAAAATAAGATTTAACTTTTAAAACTTAAAAATCGCATACTAGAGCGCTTTCAAGAATTTTTTGGGATTTTTTTTTTAAAAAGTACGTAAAAAAAACAAAAATTTTGAAAAAAAAATTTTAATTTGGACCATTATTGAAGAAGTTATGATTAAAAGAAATTTGAGTAAAGGAACAAACAACCAATTTTTTTAAATTCGATATCTTTTGAATGGGTCATCAAAAAAATCTGAAAATTTACCACGAAGGAGTTTTCGAAGGGTACTAAAAACTGTAAGCAAATTGGGAAAATCTAAAAAAAAAGTTTTTCAAAGTGTCCGATTTCACATGGAATGCCCCATATGTTGGTCATTTACCTGGTCAAGTCGGTATTGCATTTCACCGAAATCGGTCTAGTGGCTCAAAAGTTGTGGGAAAATGAGTGAATTCCGGCAAGGGTTTTTTTCGAATTTACGAGAAAACACTTTCGAAAGACAATTCTGAAGATGCTTAAGCGGGGCATATATATTTGTCGTTCCCCTGGTCTGATTATAATTGAATTATAGCCAAATCGGTCCAGTGCACTGCAGTGGCTTAAAAGTTATTATAAAAACCGTGAATTTCAGATTGGTTCACCTTAAATTAACGTGTTGAAAAAAATGATCTTTAAAAAAACAAGCTTTCCAAACATTGGGAAGCCACAAAATTACTTTACAAAGTATTTTTGTCACTCAAAAATATTTTTGCACCAAAAAAAAAATAACACTCAAAAAAATTTTACACTCAAAAAATTAATAATTTTTCTTTTTATTTAAAATAAAATATTTCTAATCAAAATTGTTCATTTTCCCACGTTAGAAAATTTACTATCCTTTAAAAAGGGCATTGTGGAGGGTATTCATAGATTCGGCCAAGTCGAATTTAACTTTTCTACTTGTTTTCATATACAAAATGTTTCAAATTCTAAGAAATCTGCAGTTATGTTACATATTTTACAAATAATAAGACAATAAATTAGTTTAATCATTATTATAAACCCCATGTTGCATACTTTTAGGCATATTTGAAGGCAATCATTAATTTAAGTAAATCTTTTTTATGAAATTAGAAAATGAATAAGTATTTTCATAAACTTCTATAAACATCTCATTATAAATGATTATTATTAAGGTTTTACCAAAAATACAATTTCAGTCTTTTGTTCAATTTTAGGAGCTCATGTACAAAATAAATTGTCAAAAAATAATAATAAATTGTTCTTTATAATACTTTGAGAAGGTCATATTTTTGATGTTTGCAAAATATATTTAAATCATAATTTTCAATGACTATTGACCAGTTAAGATTAATGTTTATTTTTGTACTTGTATATTTATAAAAAAAAATTATTTAGTTAATGATTTCGCTTTTTAAAGGGACTTTGTTTTTGGTTTTAGTTATAGGTTCATATTTTAAAATTTAAAATGTATAATTTGTTTTAAGCCATGTTTTAACGACATTTATAGATTAATGAATCTTTTATTAAAATTAATAATAATAATTATTATTATTATTATTAATAATAATTAGCACCTTAAGGTATGCTAAACTTTCAATTTATTTATTTAGCCTTAATGAATGCTTTAACTTCTCATTATACGGAAACTATTTAAATCAGCCTCAAAGTATGCTGTTAATATAAAATTTTTAAATTCTTAATTAATTTTTTTTTAAAAAATAAAAATTGTTTTATTCGACCTTTAAAAAATTAAAATATAATATACACAGAAAAAAATATTTGCCAATGAACGAAATTCATAGTATTTATGAACAAATACATAAAAATTATGAACTTTTTCATTAATTTTTTTAACTTTTTCATGAAAAATGTTAAATAGTTCTTAGACTTCACATATTATGATTTATTTTTGATCCAATGATCCAATGATCAGTTTTTACTTATTCTTCCAATTTTCATTTACAACTCATTTTTAATAATTTTAACCTAACCGAGAACTGGTAACAATGACCGTCGTCTCGTTGTAGCGAAATCGACCAAGGGTTTTGGTGGGAATCGAACCCACGACCCCCTGTTTCATAGGCTAGCACGCTACCAACTAGCCTACAGGGGCCCCCTTATTCATAAATACTATGAAAAAGTTTATAAGTATTATGAAAAAGTCAATAAATTGTATGAATTTGTTCATAAATACTATAAAAGTTGTTCATTGGATTTTTTTTTTTGTGTAGGTTTATTCTAGCTCGAGATAGTTTTTCTTTGCTAACTACATCAATATACCCTCCACTTTAGTGATAGAGGGTATATATAAGTTTGTCATTCCGTTTGTAACACCTCGAAATATTGGTCTAGGATCCCATTAAGTTTATATGGGGCATTCAATGTCAAATCGGATACTTTGAAATTTTTTTTTTTGATTTTCCCAATTTGTTTACAGTACCCTTCGAAAACTCCTTCGTGGCAAATTTTCGTATTTTTTTGATGACCCGTTCAAAAGATATCGAATTTTTAAAAATTGGTAGTTTGTTTCTTTACTCAAACTTCTTCTACTCATAACTTCTTCAATAATGGTCCAAATTTCAACATTTTTTTTCAAAATTTTTGTTTTTTTTACGTACTTTTTTCAAAAAAAACACAAAAAATTCTTAAAAGATTCTACAAATTTGCCCAGGAGGATCGTGGGATAACGATTATTACTATTTTTTTTTAAAAATTTTTTAAAAAAATTTGTTGTAATTTTCCAAGCTTAAAATCATTTTCCAATCTTAAAATCATTTGTACTACCGACCCCCATTAATTTTTAGGTCTTAACATTTCTTTGGAACAAACTAATACCCTATCTCCAATTTCTAAGGGGGCTCCCACACAAAACGAAATTTTTTAAAATTTGCTCCAATCGTTCTAACTGCCCTAATAGTTCCCTTAGAGCAACAAAATGTATGACCGACCCACAATATTTTTTTAGTCCAAACATTTTCTCTGAACACACCTACCCTCTATCTCTTATTGTTAGGGTTAACAATTAAGGTTACAATTTTCTTATTTTTTGTAAATTTGTTTTATTGAATCAGCTTCTACACTGAAAAAAATGACTATACTGAAATTAAATAAACACTGTTATTAATTTAAGTACACAATTTTTTTTATAATTTACTTCAACTTAACTTATTATAAGGTGGTTTTACTTAAAACAAAGAAAATAAACTTGAAGATAGTACATGCAAATACTTAAAAAAGCACAAAAGTTTTCCTTAATTTGTTTTTTTAAATTAAGTTAAATATTCTTTACATTAATGGCGAATTGATTACATTTAAGAAAAAAAGGGTTTATTAAAAAATTTTGTTTTACTTAAAAGAAAAAAATTTAAATTGTGTGCAAAAAAAATAAATAAGTACGTAACTTACTTAAAAATAGTATAGACATTTTCAAGCCATTGAATCAAATAAGTACTAATCTTTAATTCCAAAACGCATTTTCTTTAATTTAATCAATTTTTGTTTTAAGTTAAGAAAAAAGTAACCTTTATTTTATTGATTTCATTGACTTTATTTGAATCCATATCTTCATCAGTTTAAGAAAGAATTGACTTAACTTAAGAAAAAAATACTTGAGGTATTTTGGGGACCCCATCTGGGGGCCCCATCTAAAGACCCCATGAGACCCTAACTTTAAATCCAAATTTCGATTTTCGCGGAATTTTCAAATGCCTATAACTCTGCAAATACTGCAGATACGAAAAAAATTCTAAAGTAATTTTTGTAGTCCTTAACTTGTAGAATATGACCGCCGAAGACCCGAAAGCTCTCCGAGTTATAGTTTTCGAGTTATTTCATGATCAAATTTCTCAAGACCCCATTCCCAGATCTCGAAAACTAAGCCAGATAGAGCGATTCTGACCAAAATTTTGGATCAAAATCCCTATAGTGTGACCCTATAATAGTGTACGCACATACTCATGGGCGGACCCCATATATTGGGGGCCCGTAGGGTCCTCATATTGGGACTCCATAGGGTCCACAGAATCCGTAAGTTTAAGGAAATTTTTACTTATTTTAAAAAAATATTTTTCCTCTGGATAAAAACAATTAAACTTATAATAAGTACAATTTTACTTACTTTTAAGATATATTTAAGTAAATGCATTACTATGTTTTAGGAAAAAATATACTTGGAAGAAGAATTAATATCTTTGGAGCCCTCACATACCCTTCTTTTTTTAAATTAAGTTCAACATGCTTTAAAAATGGTAAATTTTTTTTTCAGTGTACCTGTTCAATGGTGCGTCCGAGAGGGGTCATTAGTGAGACCGACCCCCATTTATTTTTACCCTCCAACATTTTTATAAAACATACCTACGCCCTATCTGCACTCCCTAAGTAGGCTCCCATACAAATAACTAGGGATGAGATTTTCATGCACTAAAAAATCGAAAATATGCGCTTAAAATATGCACTAAAAAATTCAAAATATGCACTAAAAAACCTAAAAATATGCACTAAAAAATAAAATGTGCAATAAAAGTCTTGTTTTCATTCGAAAAACTTCTTAAAAAAGCAAAAAAATAAAACCGGGCTTAAAAAGTGACATTTAAAACTTTATATAAGCAGGATTTTTTTTATAAATTAGGACAATCTATAAAAAAATTAAAAAGAAAAAATAATTTTTCTTGTTTTCAAAATAAATTTTTAAAATTTAAAATAGTTTTTGAAACAAATAAATTTCAATTTGTGTTTTTGCTAATTTATATCAAAATATGCAAAAATATGCACTTAAAAGTTGGAAATATGCACAATATATGCACTTAAAATCAAAATATGCAAAAATATGCATTTTAACCAAAATATGCAAAAACAAATCGATGCCATTTTAAAGCAAATTTCTTGATTCGGAAAGATAATTGGTCGAAATCGTTTTTAGACTATCGACAAAAAACATGCATTTGCATGGAAATCTCATCCATACAAATAACAGTTGGATCAAATTTTATAAAAATGTAATTTTGTATGGGAGCCTGCTTAGGGAGTGGAGATAGGGCGTAGGTATATTTTAAAAAAATGTTGTGGGATAAAAATAAATGGGGGTCGGTCTCACTAATGACCCCTCTCGGAAGCACCATTGGACCGGTAGAAGCTGATTAAATAAAACAAATTTACAAAAAATAAAAAAAATTGTATGGGGACCGCCTTAACAATCAGAGATAAAGGGTAGGTGTGTTCATAGAAAATGTTTTGACTTAAAAAATATTGTGGGTCGGTAATACATTTTGATGCTCTAAGGGCACTACTAGGGCAGTTAGAGCGGTTGGAGCAAATTTTAAAAAATGTCGTTTTGTGTGGGAGCCCCCTTAGAAATTGGAGATAGGGTATTAGTTTGTTCCAAAGAAATGTTAAGACGTAAAAATTGATGGGGGTCGGTCTTATAAATGACCTCTCTATGACGCACCATTGGAGCAGTAGAATTGATTTTATAATTGGAAAATTACAATAAAATTTTTTCAAAAAATTTAAAAAATAGTAATAATTGTTATCCCACGATCCTCCTGGGCAAAAAAATTGTAGAATCGATAGAAGTTTTAACAAAAAAAATTTCAAAAAAATCGAAGAGTACAAACATGTTCAAAAATGAGATTTAAATTTTAAAACTTTAAAATCGCATACTATAGCGCTTTTAAGAATTTTTTGGGATTTTTTTTTTTAAAGGAACGTATAAAAACAAAAATTTTGAAAAAAAAATTGAAATTTGGACCATTATTGAAGAAGTTATGAGTAAAAGAAGTTTGAGTAAAGGAAAAAACTTCCAATTTTTAAAAATTCGATATCATTTGAACGGGTCATCAAAAAAATCTAAAAATTTACCACGAAGGAGTTTTCGAAGGGTACTAAAAACTTTAAACAAATTGGGAAAATCTAAAAAAAAATTTTTCAAAGTGTCCGATTTGACATGGAATGCCCCATATATATTCATGATCCTCGATCGATTTTAAGACGATCTAGCGATGTCCGTCCCTCCGTCCGTCTGTCCGTCTGTCTGTCTGTTGAAAACACGCTAACTTTTGAAAGACTTTACGGAGGCTCCTGAAGTTTGGCATATATGTTGGGCTTTTACCTGGTCAGGTTGGTATTGCAATCCAGCAAAATTGGTCTAGTGGTTCAAAAGTTATGAGCAAAAGACTGAATTTCAGCAAGGGTTTTTCGTGTATTTACTAGATAAAAAACACCCTAACTTTCGAAAGGCAATTCTGATGATGCTGAAGTTTGGCATATATATTTGTCGTTCCTCTGTTCTAGTTCGTATTGAATTTCAACCAAATCGGTTAAGGGGTTCAAAAGTTATTAGCAAAACCGTGAATTTCAGATTAGTTTCACCTTAAATTCACGGGTTGAAAAGCCGTTAAACCTGTTTTAAAAACATTGGTAAGTCACAAAAATATTTTACAACGTATTTTTGTCACTCAAAAATATTTGTACAAAAAATAATCTCGAAAAAAATTTTACAATCAAAAAAAATTTTACACTCAAAAAAAAATTTTGTAAATTATTTTTTTTTTCAAAATTTAGTTTAAAAAAAGTTTTTTTACACAAAATAAAATATTTCTAATTAAAAATTTTAACATTTTCACGTTAGAAAATTTACAATCACTTAAAAAGGGCATTGTGGAGGATATTCATAGATTCGGCCATGTCGAATTTTACTTTTCTACTTGTTTGCCAATAAAATTGTAAATTTCCAATTTTTTTGATGCGATAATACTTACAAGGAATTCTCGTGACTTAACTAGACTTTTTTTTGTAAAGTTACCTTGGAAACTTTTGAAACACTTTACGGAGTTTAAGGTTTGGCATATATATTAGGCACGCTTACTTTCAAACGACAAGTCTGAACCTTGGCAAATATACTTGTCGTTTCCCGGCCAGGTTCGTATTGAATTTCGGCCAAATCGGTCCACTGTTTCAAAAGTTATAAGCAAAACCGTAAATTTCAGATTAGTTTTACCTTAAATTCACGTGCTGAAAAAACCGAGCTTAAAAAAAACTTTAAAAACATTGATAAACCACAAAATTACTTTACAAAGTATTTTTGTCACTCAGAAATGTTTTTACACTAAAAACAATTTACACTCGAAAAAAATTTTACACTGAAAAAAAAAATTGTAATTTTTTTTTTTTTTACAAAAATGACAAAAAAAAAGGTTTTTAATTAAAATAAAATATTTCTTATCAAAATTGTTAATTTTTTACACGTTAAAAAAGTTACTATCCTTAAAAAAGGGCATTGTGGAGGGTTTTAAATAGATTCGGCCATGTCGAATTTAACTTTTTTACTTGTTTTATATATTAAATTTTTTTTTTTCTTTTGCAAATTTTACAGATTAATGAAGCTTTTAATAAAATTACATATTTCAACCTTAAGGTATGCTTAACTTTCATTATATTTATCAATTCTAAAAGTATGATTTAACTAACCCTTACAAGCTAACTATTTTAAGCAGCCCTAAAATATGCTTAAAAAATTTTAACTTCTTCTATTTTTTTTACAAATAATTTTATTATTGCCTTTACAAAACTTTCCTCAACAAAAAAAATAAAATACAAAATCTTTAATAATATTTCAAATATTTATCAATTGCCTTTACAGAAATGCTAACAACAAATTATTGCTTGAAAAATATTTTTAAAGTACCCAGGCAGAAACTGCCAACCCTTCCAAAGAAAAAGTCTCGGCAAAGCACTTTATTTTTTATGTAGAAGGTAGTATAAATTCGAAAAAGTGCTTGGCAAGCGCTTTGCCAATGTTTTTCTATCAAAATCCGTTCAAAGTATGAATTTTTTACTAAAATTTATTAATTTTCGTAACAATTGGAATATTTTTTATTTCCCTGCAGGATAAGTGGCCGGTCCTTGATAGTTCTTGTGATATGTCACTTAGACACAATGACCTACATATTACAAACTTGACATCTTTTATATCAAAAAGGCCTGTTTCTTTCGTGAGGAAGTGTCTTAAACTCCGGATACATCACATGTGAAATGTCACTGGTCCTATCCCTTTGAAACACTACCCGATTCGGTTCAATACACCACTTTTTTTCGGGACTTTTCCAAAAAATTTTCTAGAAGCATTTTTAATAAATTTTTTATTCCAAAACGCAACGAAAACTGCAAACAAATTTTTCCGGGACCTAATAAATTAGTCAATAAATTTTTTATCCTAATTTAATAAATTTCTTTATTCAAATAAACACCAAAAATCGTTGTGTCTTATGGACTTATAGAATTTTGATACGTCCCATTTTTTTTTGTTCTAAAAGTGCTATAATAGTACCATATTTTTTGTTTTTAAAGCGCTTTCAAAGCGCTTTTAAATAACAACGGCATACCGTTTACCGTGGTTATCATTTTGGACGCTGGGGGAGTACTAAACTGTGATGCTTTCCCAGCACACAAGCGACCATAAAAGGTACTTTGCCAGCGCTTTCCCGTTCGTATTTTTCTGCCTGGGTATTTACAAGTTTAAAAATTTTGAAAACATAATCTAAAGATTTCTTATCTTTTCAAAATTAAAACATTTGTTTAAAAAGCTTTTTGTTTGCGTGTTAAACAATTTATTACTAGAAATTCCACAAACCACCCACTGTTACTGTTCTGTTGCTTGGTATAATATATTTCTTAAAACATTTTGTTTAATTTTTTTTCAAACCCTCCTAAAAGTATACAATAAATTCTGAAATATTTTTCTTTCTTGGTTTTTTTATATTCATTATTACTTTCAACTAGCAGCAGCAACAAATAGCCATCCATACAGCAACATATTTCAAATTATTATTGTTGCTGCTGTTGTTGTTTTTTTGCTTGTTGTTGCTTGGTTGGTAATAAAAATAAAGTTGAGTTCAGTAGTGAAATAACTTTACTAAATCACGTTGGCCACAAAGTCAACATACCCACAGGTCATTTAATATAAATATGTATTGTGTCCATAAACACACACATACATACATAGCAGTCCAGCTATAAATGTTTATTTGTGTTCGTTATGTGGGGTAGAAAACAATCTATAGTAATTTCACAATATATTTAATCACTGAATAATAGGGTGACACCTGTAGGATTTTTTTTGTGGAATTTTTTGTAGCATATTTTTGGGCTGTTTTTTTTTTAAATATCTAAGAAATTTGGAAAAAATGAATTTTTTGGCCACCCTAATATATTTTCCTACTGTTTAAACAAGTTTTTTTTACGGATTTGGTTTGCTCGGTTTAAGTACTTAACATTTCACTGTGACATAAAGATGAAAGTTGAAAATAAAAGAAGATTAAATACAATTAATTTTAAGTACAGATCGATAGTTATTAAACATCACAGGGATTTATAAAAAAAAAATCTTTAGCAGCTTTTCAGGGTTTAAAGCACAAATATATATTTTTTTAAGTTAAATTGGCCTACATTTTGTTTTGTAGCCTGTTATTTCAGTATTTAAGGAATTAAATACACAAAAACTTTTTATTTGTAAACATTTTTGTTGTGTTTTTAAATGTTTTGGATTTATTAAGAACATTTTGTAATATTAGCCCCAAAGTATGCTTTAAAAATGTTAAAAAAAATTAAATATGACAAAAGTTGTTAATACAACACAAAAGATGGCACTATTACTCGATGTATTATGAGGTTGTGCTACACACAAAAAAAAACTTTGTCAAATTACTAGGAAAAGTCTCGTTATCCCATTTTACCAATATTTCACAGTTTTCCTTGTTTTTTAACAAACAAATTTAGATCGAAATTTCCTTTTTTTTGGTAATTTTACAAAAAAAATCTAGTAATTTCACGAGAATTCCTTGTATTTTTAATTGCGCCAAAAAACTGTAAATTTACAATTTTATTGGTAAAAAGCTTGTAAAATTACAAAATTATTGGTAAAAAGCTTGTAAAATTAATAGGAATTCTCGTAAAATAGGAGGTAGCAAAAAATCTAGTAAAATTACGAAACCTCCTTGTAAATTTTATCGTGTCAAAAAATTTGTAAATTTACAATTTTATTGGTAAAAACCTTGTAAAATTACAAAATTATTTGTAAAAAGCTTGTAAAATTACTAGGAATTTTTGTCAAATAGGAGGGAGAAAAAAAAATTTACAAGTTTTTCTTGTAATTTTACAAGGTTTTTTTTTTGAGTGTAGTGTTCACTCCTTAAGATATGCTTTAAGAATATTAAAAAAGTACTATATAAAATATAAACAAATACAGGAACCCTCGTGGATGAGTAAAACCTTTGTAAGATTTAATATCATTGTGCAACAAATCGTACCAAAAACAAAAATTAAAGTATACCAATAGAAGACCAAAGCCGCCGAAGAGTTATGAAAAAAATTTTTTTTTCAACTTATTCCAAATTAGTCCAAATAAAAATGTATAAAATCTAATTCTACAGAAAATAATGTTCAAAAAGGTCTACAGTAAAATTTAATGGCGGTTATTTTCTAAGAAAATATAAACCATCTATCCTCCATTTTTAGGCGTCATTTTAGTCCTTTTTTAAATATCCACATAGAACACCAATAAAAAGTGCGTTTAAAGGGTTAAACTATTCTACAAAAATTTTCTGCATAAAATTTCTCTAGGGGTTGTCAAAGCCCAAAAGTTCGTAGGAAAAGTGCAGAATGCTTAAAAAAGCACAAATGTTACTATTAAATTATTTTTCATCTAAGTCGTGTGAAAAAAGTTTAAAAAAATGTTATAAATCTGCTTCTGAGCTAAAAAAATACTTGTTTTTTAACAACAAATTTTCAAGCGAAATTTTATTTTTTTTTTGTAATTTTAATTTTTTTTTTGTAATTTTACAATTTTATTGGTAAAAAGCTTGTAAAAGTACAAAATTATTAGTAAAAAGCTTGTAAAATAACAAGCAAATTACAAGCAATTTTTGTCAAATAGGAGGTAACAAAAAAAAAAGTTACAAACTTTTCTTGTCGTTTTACAAGTTTTTTTTTTGAGTGTAGATGTGTTCAGTGAAACTTTATGGCTGTTCTTTTCTTATTAACCCTCATATAAACCCTCTATCTCCCAATTTTATGGGTCTTTTTGAAACCTTTTTCAAATATCCACATAGAACACGACTTAGGCGTGCTTTTAAAGGGTTAAACTGTTCTACAAACATTTTCTGCATCAAATTTTATTAGGGTTTGTCAAAAGTTCGTGCGAAAAGTGCAAAAAATACAAAAAACTTACAATTATTAAGAAAGCTTTTAAAATACATGAAAGTCTACGATTTTATTGTTATTTTCTTACAAGGGAAGTATCTCAACCCTTATGAACCGATTCGCCTGAAGCTTAAAATATATATAAAAGAGACGATTTTAAGGTTGGGGTGTCTCGGCTTATAGGCCATATCAGAGTTTTAAAATTTCGTTGTCCCCTTATGAAACAAAGTGGACCTTCGGGAAAATTTCGATAACTCCCGAACTAATAGAAATATGCTCTAGGGCAAAAATACGTGTCGACTTAAATTTAATAAAGATTATTTCGTATTAATATGGACATCGTAGGTCTATGTCTTCGGGGGGGGGGGTGAAATAAAGCCATAGGCAATAAGGCCATACCAACACGATTGAGCAATAAAGTCATATTGATTTTGCAACCAAAGTGGAAATAAAGCCTTATCAGTTGAAAATGTGGAAATATATTTCCCCGTAAATCCTGCTACCCAAAAAAAAATTATTTAGCGAAGCCGGTAAATTAATTTATGGAGTTTGTAATTCCTAAGCCCGGTCGAAGGCCGTCTAGGAAAAAAAAAATTTTTGACTATCTTTCAATTAAAAAAACCACATATACCACGAACCTCGGAACTTAGAGGTGTCTAGAGGCACCAATTTTTTATTGGCAGGGTTTTTAATTTAAAGATTGTTTAACAAAAAAAGTTTTTCTGTGTAGCCGGCCTTCGGCCGGGCTAAGGATTACAAAATCCATGCATTAAACCCACCCTCTCCGCAAAGTAAAGTTTTCTAGGGTAGCAGGCCTTTGCGCTATCAAATTTGTTATGCCTCAAAAAGGCCTGATAACCAAAATAGCTTTGGTTTGCAGAGAGGGTGGGTTTAATGCATGGAGTTTGTAATCCCTAAGCCCGGCCGAAGGCCGGCTACGCAGAAAATTATTACAAAAAAACAAATCATAGAAGTCGTAATTTCGACATTTCGCACAAAAAAAATATTTTGGATTTTTTGACAATTTTGTTTTGGGAGAAATAACATTTTTAAACCTATCATTTTGTCATGTCGCAGCTTGTGCGATATGACATTTACGGTTTTGGGCTATAAGACCTTAACTTTTTTTGTTTAACTTTCTTTAAATTAAAAACCCACATTCCAGCAACCTCTGAACTCAGAGGGGTCTAGAGGCACCATTTTTTTGTTAGCAGGATTTTTAATTTAAAGATTGTTTAACAAAAAAGTTTTTCTGTGTAGCCGGACTTCGGCCGGGCTTAAGGATTACAAACTCCATAAATTAATTTAGCGGCTTCGCTAAATAATTATTTTTTTTGGGTAGCAGGTTTTTAGTGGAAAAATTTTTCCACATTTTCCCCTACACTCTCCGGAAATTAATGACGAATACTTCTATCAATTTTCAAATGAGTAATAAAGCCATATATGGCTTAATTTCCAACAGTGGTTGGTAATAAGGCCATATGGCTTTATTTCTCAACTCATTGGGAAATAAGGCCATATGGCCTTATTGCCTATGGCTTTATTTCACCCCCCCCCCCTATGTCTTCATATAAGTACCCCCAAAAATTTACACATTTTCGTGAAAAAAGTATTTAAGAAAGCCGAACTTTTACAAGGTTATGCCACCGTTGGATAGGCATTAATAAAACCTTTCTTCTCATATGTAAACATCATATAGTTTCTTAGAAAAAATGGCTGAAAAATCCAAAAAACGTTTTTTCGCCATTTTTTGACCCATGTTTTAAACCCTTAAATCCCCGATATGGCCGATAAGCCGAGACACCCCAGCCTTAGAATTGTCCCTTTTATACATATTTTACGTTTCATGCAAATCGGTTCATATGGGTTGAGATACTTCCTTGTTAGTAAAAAACAAATGAACGGTAAACATACATAATAGAAAGCTTTTTAGAAATTTTAAAATCCATGATTATTTAAGAAATTTTACTAACACAGAAAGCTTTAAAGAAACTGAAAATGATACTATTTTGCACCGAAAGCTTTTACCATATTTAAAAATTTCACAATTATATCAAAAGTTTTACGATTCTATAGAGAGAGCTTTGATTTATCAAAAGTTCTAGGAATTTAAATTTATATGAAAAAATTTTACGCTTAGATAAAAAAATTAAAAATCCCTGATTTAATATAAAAAGCATTTTGTGTATTCAATAAATTAAAAATTCTACAAATTTATTTAGAAAGCGTTTAATGTATTTACAAATTTAAATGTATATAAAAAATCTACGTTTAATAAAATAAATAAAAAATCCCTGATTTTATATAAAAAGCTTTTAAAAAGCTTATATAAACAGTTTTAATGTACCAATTTAAAAATTAAAATTTTAATATATTTAAATAAAATCCACATTTATATTAAAAATTCCAGGATTTTATTCTGTAAGCTTTGCACTTTCTTTATGGAAAGTTTTTAAAAACTTTAAAAATTCACGATTATATCAAATGCTTAAAAGATAGACATTTTTGAATCCACGAATACATCAAAAGCTCTGTAGTTTTTTAAAGAAAGCTTTGAACATATTGAAAAGTATTAAAAAACTAACAATTTTCTCAAAAGCTTTATAAAAAATTTACAATTATACTAAAAGTTCTACGATTCTATAGAGAGAGCTTTGATTTATCAAAAGGTCTAGGAATTTAAATTTATATGAAAAAATTCTACGCTTAAATAAAAAATTAAAAATCACTGATTTAAAAAGCTTTTTGTGTATTTCAAAAATTATATTTATAATTTAAAAATAAAATCCACATCTATATTAAAAACTCCAGGATTTTATTCTGAAAGCTTTGCGCTTTCTTTATAGAAAGTTTTTAAAAAATTTAAAAATTCACTATTATATTAAATGTTTAAAATACAGACATTTTACATGATTTTATTTTTACATGATTTTATTCTGCTTTTTCTTTATAGAAAGTTTTAAAAATTTAAAAATTTCACGATTTCATTAATTGTTTAAAAGATTAACGACTATATTAAAACTTTCACGATTCTACAGACAATTAAGAATCCACGGTTACATCAAAAGCTCTGTAATTTTTTAAAGAAAGCTTTGAAAATATTAAAAAAATTAACGATTATTAAAAAAAATCTGTTAGCTAATTTTTAAAATCTACAATTTGGAGAGCTTTTAACGATTCTGTATAAAAACTCTTACAATAGTTTACAATATATCACAAGTTCCAAGATATTTGTTGAACGTTTTAAAGTTTTTATCAAAAGTTGTAAGATTTTATACAGAAATCTTTTTAAAATTTACGATTTAATTAAAAGTTACACGTTTTTTATATGAAGGGCTTACTGCAAGAACTTGATAAGCAAAATTTTATTTTTTCGTGTTTTTCGCCTTCTGCTGATGTTCCATTGACAGATTTTTGGCAGAAGTCTTGCTTTACCCCTTGGTACAAGTATATTGAGAATAAAAGTTCTGCAAAAGCTCTATTTTCTACATTATTTTAAAAGTTTTAAGGCAAAAACCACCATAAAATGAAATGTTGCTTATCGAGTTTTTACAATAAGCCCTTCATATAAAGCTTTTATGGTTATATTAAAAGTTTCTCGGTTTTATAAAGAAAGCTATTAAAAATTCAAAATTATATGAAAAGTTTCACGATTCTTTAAATAAAGCCTTGAAAATATTTTTAAATCGACTCAGAACCACTTTCTGAGACGATGAAAATAAATATGATTTATTTTGTAGTTATTAAAATTTAGTTTGTAGTTATTAAACTTGTGCTTTGGTGACCTTGTCAATTCTGAATATAATTTGACCATTTTTGGACTTAGGCCCATTTAAAAATTTCGCCCGATATTCAGTAAAATCGATCTATTGGTAACAAAAGTAAGCTTATTTCACTAAAATTTTGTTTGTGTGTGTTGTCTACATTAATTAAAGATCTAACGAAAGATAGATCTAATCGGTCAATGTTTGGAATTGGGACCCATTTTCCGAAAAACACTGGAGTAGGGTATTATATGGTCGGTCTTGACCGACAATAATTTTCTTACTTGTTTTACACTGTGTAGGGTACAAATATATACGCTAAGGCTGAATTTAACTTTTTTACTTGTTTTTTATTTTGTTTAACTCTTCGAGGAAAACATGCTAACATTAAGTACTGTTTATATATGGTTTGCTACTAATTGCTTTAGCATTTCACGCTAATGTCATTGGTAATGTTAAATGTGGCGCATAAACACATTTTTAATAGGTAGTCACGAAAAAATAAATTGATTCAAAGCCGCTGCTACTATATAGATGTCTATGAGTTAAAAAGTTTTCATTTATTAAACCAATTTTTACAAAAGCTTAATAAAAGCTTTTTGTTAAATATTTATATTTGATTATTTTTTTATAATTCTCCTTAAAATATGCTTTAAAAAAGATAAAATAATAAAAATAAAATCTAAGCGTGCTATGCATTATTTTTGGCTCCTTAAGATATGCTACAAAATTTGTAAAACTTTAAAAAATTAACAGGTTGATTTGCAGGTTGAATAAAGCTGCAATTTGTGTGCTGATACTTAAATCTATAAATAGACGATTTTGTAACTGAAATTAAAAAAATAAAAAATTTTTTTGACAATCAATTTTTCATTACACCCTAACAATTACATATAGATACTAAGGCACAATATCTACAATATACACACATTTACAGTTGAAACAAACAAACCATAATAATACAATAGTAATGGTAATTGCGTACGACCATGCCAGACACGTACACAGTAACTCTGAAAGGGTTAGCTAGGCATTGAAAACAACAAAAAAAGTGCTATTTATAAAAACAAATTAAATATTACAAAAAGTATAAAACAAACATAACATTTAATAAATATTAAACAATGAAATTAAATATTATGCAATTGTGAAAATATTAAACAAATACAATTATAAAATTTAATATTTGGCATTATTTAGAAAAATAAACAAAGCTTTTAAAGCTTTTTATTTTAGTGATACATTTAGCTAAGCCTTAAAGTATGCTATATAAAAAATTTAACAAAAATGGCTTAAATTTCATTACATTGATTATTCACTGATTGTGCAACACAAAGGCTACAAAACAAACAAAATTTAATATACGCCATGATTTACCAATGAATTGCTAACAATAGCTTTTAATTTCTAACTTATTTGTTGCATAAATGTTAATTCAAGCAACACTTAAATGGCAGAGTGTAATATTAAATATCAAAGTTTTGCGTGGTATTGTATAAACCGCCTTAAATTATGCAACCGAATTTTTGCAACAAATTGTAAAGGTCATATTTAAGTAGTTTTTACGAACGGCAATATATCTATTTTCAAATAACGCCCATGTGAAATATGCATGATACTACTTGTTTCATGATTTATGAAGAAGTATCTAACAAAAGCACATAATAATTTTAGATTTGAGTTAAGCAAATAAGCAGATGTAAACAAAAATTAAATAGAATCCTTTAAAGTAGGCTGTACTTTTAAAGATAAGTAAGATTTTGGTATTTACAAATATTAAAAATGTTTTTATTGGTAAAGTTTAATTTTTCTGAGAATTATGCTAATTTTTAATAAAAAGCTTTTAATATAAAGAAAGATTTGATTTAAAAGAAAAAGCTTAATTTTTCTATAAAAAAGGTCAGGAAGAGAATTTAACTGTGTTAAGGTTCTAAGCAAATTTATTATAATATTTAAAGCTTTTAAGAGTTTTAAAAACTTTTATTTATATCAAAAGCTTTTAATATATTTAAAAATCTAAAGCAATATTGAAAGCTTTTGTTATATTTAAAAATGTAGGATTGTTTACAATGAAATATCTTTTAAGAGTTTTAAAAACTTTTATTTATATCAAAAGCTTTTAATATATTTAAAAATCTAAAGCAATATTGAAAGCTTTTGTTATATTTAAAAATGTAGGATTGTTTACAATGAAATATCTTATAAGATATTTAAAAGAAATTAGATTATTTTGAAAGCTTTTACGACATATATATATAAAAAAAAACTTTTTTTAGTTTTTCTACAGAAAAAGTTGAGGAAAAGAATCTGAGAGCATTAAAATTCTAATAAAATTTATGATAAAAATTAAAGCTTTTAAAGAATAAAAAACCTTCGATAATATCAAAAGCTTTCAAAATATTTTAAAATCAATAATGTTAAAAACTTTTCTGATGTTTGAAAATGTAGGATTGTTTACATAGAAAGCTTATAAGATATTTTAAAAACGAGATTATTTTGAAAGCTTTTAAAATATTTTTAAATAAAAGCTTTTAAGACGTTAAAAGAAAACATTTTTTCAGGAAAAGTTTAATTTGTCTAAACAAAAAGTTTAGGAAAAGAATCGGAGAGCATTAAAGTTCTAATAAAATTTATGATAAAAATTAAAGCTTTTAATTAATGAAAAGCCTTCATTAATTTCAAAAGATTTTAATACATTTCAAAATCTAAAATAATAATGAAAGCTTTTATGATACATATTTAAAAATGTAGGATTGTTTACATAGAAAACTTATTTGATATTAAAACAACTAGATTATTTAAAAGCTTTTAAGATATTTTTAAAATTCAGGTCTGAGTTAAAACCTTTTTGGAAATAAAAAAAAATCTAATCTAATCTAAGTTTAATGTTTCTATAGAAAAAGTTTAGGAAAATATTCTGAGAGCATTAAAATTTTAATAAAATTTATGATAAAAATGAAAGCTTTTAAAGAATAAAAAACCTTCAATAATATCAAAAGCTTTTAAAATATTTCAACCCCTAAAATAATATTAAGAGCTTTTCTTTATATAGAAAGCTTATAAGATATAAAAAAAAACTGATTATTTTGGAAGCTTTTAAGATATTTTTAAATTTTACGTCTTACTTAAAACCCTTTAAAACACCTAAAATCATGATCATGATTATATTAAAAAATTTAAGATTTTTGTATTAAAGCGATTCATCATCAAAAGCTTTTTAAAAGAAACCTAAAAATCTGCAACAATATTTAAGGCTTTTCAGACATTAAAGTTTTAAGGTAATATCAAAAATTCTTATAGTATTTATACCCTACACCACTCTGTTGTACAGGGTATAATGAGTTTGTGCTGATGTTTGTAACTACCCAAAATATTGGTCCTAGACCTACCTTCAAGCATACCGATCGACTCAGAATTACTTTTTGAGTCGATTTAGCGATGTCCGTCCGTCCGTCTGTCCATCTATCGGTTTAAGCATGATACAGGTCGCAATTTTCAATCAATTGACTTGAAATTTGAAACTTAACGACGAAGCCTATTGAAACTGGAGAAAATCGGTCCATGATAAGACCTAGCCCCCATAAAAACGCCCACTTGGATTCGGCTTAAATGACTCTAATAACCGTATTATAGTAGATATCGCTTTGAAATTTAGCAGGCAATCAAATTTTGTATGCAAGAATCACCATTTAAAGGAATCGGGTCAGTCCTTCTGGTATTCCCTATACAAACCACCCTCCCGATATTCACATAATTCCCTCAAAATTCATAAAAATTTAAATATTTGGTAAAAATTTTATTTTTAGGTTTTAAACGTGTACTTAAGTAACCTTATCATATCGGAATATAGTTGGACCATTTTTGGACTTAGTCCCCCATATAAAAATTTGGACCGATATTCAGTTAAATCGGTCAGTTGACAAAAAAAAAAATAAATCAATTCCACTAAAATTTGACCTATGTATGTGTGTTTTCTACACTAAATAAAGATCTAACCACGACAGATCCAATCGGTCCATGTTTGGACTTGGGACCCATTTTCCGGGAAACACTGGTGTAGGGTATCATATGGTCGGTCTTGGCCGACTATAAATTTCTTACTTGTTTTTTGTTTTTATTTGGATAGCATTAAATTTCTTATAAATGTTATAATAATATTAAAAGCTTTTAACATATATCAAAACCTTCAATTATATTGAAAGCTCTTATTATATTTTAAAATCTAAATCAATATTAAAGATTTTATGATATCCAAGAATGTGGGATTGTTTATATAGAAAGCATATAAGATATTTCAAAAACTAGATTCTTAAAAAAGCCTTTTTTTTAAGCTTTTACAACTTAAACTATCCACAATAATATCAAAAGCTTTTAAGATGCATTAAAATCTGCAATAATATAAAGAGCTTTTCAGACAATTATATTGAAATATAATTTAATATACGTATTTTAAAATCTCAATTAGTATTAAAAGCTTTTATGATATTCAAAATGTAGGACTGCTTTCATAGAAAGCTTATAAGATTTTTATAAAAAATTGCAAAATCTACAATAAAGTTAAAACGTTTGAAAATATTATTTTAAAATGCTTTTAATATTTCCTAAAATTATTTAAAATTTTTTAGGAAAATTTTTCGTTTATTTTAAATCTTCCGTGATTATATTTACCGCTTTACGGTACTAGAAATAAAAAAAATTAAAGCTTTTTAAATATTTCTTAGTTTATGATATTTGAAAAACTTTAATGATACTGAAAAATCTACGATATCATCAATATTGAAAACTTTTATGGTATTTTAAAATCTAAGATTAAATGGGGAAAAATATTATCAAAAGCTTTTAAGTGATTTAAAATATTTTAACCACTATATTCGCAAGACTTTTAGATATGAAGGGCTTATTGTAAAAGCTCGATAAGCAACATTTTATTTTATGGTGCTTTTTGCCTTAAAACTTTTGAAATAATGTAGAAATATAACTTTAGTAAGCTTACATACTTAAGATACTTGTACGAAGAGTTTCAGCTAGTCTTCTGCCAAAAATCTGTCTGTGGAACATCAGTAGAACGCGAAGAAAACCATAAAATAAAAAGTTGCTTATCAAGTTTTTGCAGTAAGCCCTTCATATTAAAAAAATTACCAAATAAAAGCTTTTAAGACTTTAAAAATATCTTAGACTTGCTTAACAGGAAAAAATGTGTCTTTTTGAATTCAGTAAATTCAATAATCCACTATTAAATTTCAAACTTTATAGATGTGAATAAGTATCAAAAAAAATGCACGATTATATCAATAGCTTTGGAAATATTTAAAATTTATGTAAATAGCTTTTAAAATATTGAAAAATCATCAAAAGCTGTAAAGAAAGTTTTAAAATTTTACGATCACTATATTTTCAAAAGCTTTTAAAATACTAAAAATTTTCGATTGTTTAAAAAGCTTAATACGAAGCTTTCAGTGAAGTTTTAAATCCGTTAATGTATGTAAAAACATTAAGATATTTAAAAATTCACCGTAAAGTTTAAACCTTTTATAATATAATTCTAAAAAGCTTTTTTAGAATTTTTAAAATTTTCAAAAGCTTTTTAAGAATTTAAAATTTCACGTTTATTTAAAATTTTCCACGATTATATATATATATTTTAATATATGGGGGTTTTCGTGTCAACTGACACAACTTTTGAAACCGATGTCTTCCGATCGGGATGAAATTTGCATCAAGGTTAGTCCTATTGGATAGTAGTTCAGACACAATTTTTCAACGAGATCGGTCAAGAACTCTCTGAGTTAGAGGGGGTCGAAATTTGACATTTTGGCCAAAGAGGTGTTGATTCTCATCCATGTAACTTCTTAACTATTGTTTTTAGCAAAATGTGCCCCAAAGAGTTTAGATAGCTATTTCTTTAGTCTTTCGAAAAAAAAATATAAAAAAAATAAAAAAAAAATTTTTGATTTTTTTTCTTAAAAATCCAAAACTTTTTTGACTTTTTCCTCAAATTGGGCCCTTTTTTTTTTTTTTTTTTTTGATTCAAAAGAAAGCTTAGGTCATTTCCTTTAAGAGCTATGGGGTCGCTTAGTGGGATGCGAGTGGGATATCTACAAAAAATTTTTTTTTTTAACTTTGGAACACAAAAAAAGGTTCTTCAATTTGCACTATTAGGCGTGGGATAGCTAACCAGTTTTCGATTTCGATCCGCGATACCCTCTAATTTTTTTAGGTTTGAAAAAGAAAGCACGAGCCAAAAAATGGGGGCGGTGGGGAGGGGCCATATGGCCCCTCTTTGGGGTCAAAGTTGGGCGTAAAGAGGTAAAAATCCTCAAAAAGCCCCAAAACTCCCCTAGAAACGCCCTTGGAGGGGTGCAATGTGAGACCGACCTCCAATAATTTTCTGCCCCCAACATTTTTCTTGAACATACCTTACCCCTATTTCCACTTCCTAAGGGGGCTCCCATACAAAACATTTTTAAAAAATTTGATCCTACCATTCTAACTTACCCTAAAGTGCCCCTAGTGGGGCCAAATGTATGACCGACCTCCATTATTTTAATAATTCCAACATTTTTTGCAAACATACCTACAATGTATCTTTAACCCTTAAGGTGGTCCCCATACATTTCTTTTATTTTTTATAAATTTGTTTTATTAAACCAGCTCCTACCGCCCCTATCGTGCCTCCTAGAGAGGCAAAAATTACGACCAACCCCCATTATTTTTTAGTTACCAACATTTTGTCCGAACATCATAACACCCTATCTCCACTCCTTAAGGGGCTCCCATACATTATAAAAACATGTATTTTTAAAAACTAATAAAAAAATAAAAAAAAATGTATGGGGACCCCCTTAAGAGTTGAAAATAAAGGGTAAGTATATTCTAAGAAAATGTTGGAGTTGAAAAAATATTGGGGGTCGGTCATACATTTTACATCTCTAGGGGCACCCTATGGACAGTTAGAGCGGTAGGAGCAAATTTTATAAAAATGTCATTTTGTATGGGAGCCCCCTTAGGAAGTGGAAATAGGGGTAAGGTATGTTCAAGAAAAATGTTGGGGGCAGAAAATTATTGGAGGTCGGTCTCACATTGCACCCCTCCAGGGGCGTTTCTAGGGGAGTTTTGGGGCTTTTTGAGGATTTCTACCTCTTTACGCCCAAATTTGACCCCAATGAGGGGCCATATGGCCCTTCCCCACCGCCCCCATTTTTTGGCTCGTGCTTTCTTTTTCGAACCTAAAAAAATTAGAGGGTATCGCGGATCGAAATTGAAAACTGGTTAGCTATCCCACGCCTAATAGTGCAAATTGAAGAACCGTGTTCTGTGTTCCAAAGTTAAAAAAAAAAATTTTTCATAGATATCCCACTCGCATCCCACTAAGCGACCCCATAGCTCTTAAAGGAAATCACCTAAACTTTCTTTTGAATCAAAAAAAAAAAAAAAAAAAAGGGCCCAATTTGAGGAAAAAGTCAAAAAAGTTTTGGATTTTTAAGAAAAAAAATCTAAAATTTTTTTTTTATTTTTTTTATATTTTTTTTTCGAAAGACTGAAGAAATAGCTATCTAAACTCTTTGAGACACATTTTGCTAAAAACAATAGGTAAGAAGTTACATGGATGAGAATTAACACCTCTTTGGCCAAAATGTCAAATTTCGACCCCCTCTAACTCAGAGAGTTCTTGACCGATCTCGTTGAAAAATTGTGTCTGAACTACTATCCAATAGGACTAACCTTGGTGCAAATTTCATCCCGATCGGAAGACATCGGTTTCAAAAGTTGTGTCAGTTGACACGAAAACCCCCATATGTATATCAAAATTATATCAAAAGCATTTTAGATGTTTCCACATTTATGATATTTTCAAAAAACTTTTATGACTCTTTAAAATCTACAATGTTATTGAATGATTTTCAGATATTTTAAATATACGATTATATCTGAGATATTTAAAAAAAAAATTAATTTAATTGTCTTCCAATCTTAAATCTATAACGTTTTCTATAGAAAAAAGCTTTTAAGAAACTAAGACCATTTCTGTGGGAAAAATGCCTTAACTCCTTTTTCAAAAATAATGTTAACTGCAGCATTCATTTGAATGTCTCATTCATTAAAAATCTGTAGCATACATGTAGGCGTTAAATTTTATTGCATATTTTTAGTTAGTACTGCCGAAATGTGTTTATTTTTAGTGTAATTGAATCATTTACAAAAAAAAAAAAATGTACTTTCTCAATACGTTGGTATACTAGTGCGAAATTGTAATTCCATTTCTCATTAAAAATTGAATAAATTTATTCAAGCGTGACGTGATTGTCCGCCTAGACAAGTAAATTTAATTTGAAACTCGACTAAAATAGAAAACATGGATGTTAATTTTCTATTTCAAAAAATCGAGTTGTTTTTGGTATTGTGGTAACAAGAAAAAATATTTTTTATAAAACAAGAAGAATACTTAGATTCTGGGACTGGTTTCTTATAGAAAAAGTCTCAAATTCTAAAACACAGCAGTTGTGCACACGTTAAACTGTGTGATAGTTTTATTGTTTGTTCGCGCCTTAAAGTGTGCTTTAAAAATATTGAAAATTGACACACAAAAAATGAAATAAAAACAGGGTGAGTCGTTTAAAACTAAAACTTTGTTGTGTTTGGAAAATATCCAGCATTCATCACACTTCAAAGTTGTTGGCAACCACAATGAATGTTTTTTTTACAAAAGAAATAAAAAATTTCAATTCATTAGCTTTGTAAGCCTACATACGTCATTTGGAAACTTTTTTTTGAACAATATTAATATTTCTCATTTTTACACATTTCCATATAATATCCTTGAAATTTCAATATCCCTTATATTTGCCAGTTTTTTTTTGCGAATTCAACAAGCAGCCAACACATTATATTATGGATTTTAATGGACACTTGTAACTTGTTTAACAAGATTGCTAAAGATTTTTTTTTAAACGGCAGATTTTAAGAATCAAAACTTAAGTTTTTATCGAGACCTTTAAGTGCCTGATTTTAAAGCAACCCGCTTAAAAATGGTTTAGATCTTATCTGATCTGTTTATATCTGTTAATATATGAACGTATCTGATTGTATGTTATTGTATCTGAAATGGCCAAAATCGAGATTTAATTATATCTCGGGTTTGTTAAAAATTAGCACAAATTTTACATTTAACTATATCTGATCAGATATAATTATATGTAATCGGATGCAATCACATATTATAAGATCACAAAAGATCAAACAAGATCAAATTGTTTTTTACAGGGAAATTTATTTTTTATACCCTCCACTTAGTGATAGAGGGTATATATAAGTTTGTCATTCCATTTGTAACTCATCAAAAAATCGGTATGGGACCCCATAAAGTGTATAAATAATTGATCAGTGATCGATTTTAGGACATTCTAGCGATGTCCTTCTGTCTGTCTGTGGAAATGGTGACCAAAGCCAAAATATTACACAGAGATGACTGATATTTAACACATTTATTGTTAGTTCTCCCGAGCAGTTTGGTATTGAATTTGAGCGATATCGTTTCAGCGGTTCAAAAGTTATGAACGAAAATGTAAGGACACCTAAAAAATTTTGGTACATTCAACATAACCTAAAAATACAAAATGCTTTAATTTAGCTGCTGGTTGACTTATGTGAACATATTGAACATCGAATGGTATTTAAACAAGTACGAACATATTTTTTGACAAAAAAAAAAATAGGGGTTTTTTTTCCAAATTTTTTTATTCAAAAATTTTTTTTTCCAAAAAAATTTTTTTTTTTTCAAAAAAATTTTTTTTTTTTTTGCAAAAGTAATTTCCTTTTAAATAAAGTTTTTTGCAATAATCTTTTTAAAATTCTGGAGGGTATCTATACATTGCACACTGGGTAATTTGAGCCAATTTTTAGGCCAAAAATAATTACAGCCAAAGTTTTAGACCGATATGGCTGAAATTTTAAATTTAAGAGTTTTTTGTGAACACGCACAGCTGGATTTTATGAATTTGGTAATCGTGGAAATTTTTAGGGTTGCCACCATACGAAAAAAAGGGAAAATACTGAATATCTCGAAAACGAATAGGCTAATTTTTTTGAAACTCGGCACTAGACTGCCCAGAAAAAAACAAAGTTGTTATTTTCTTGGGGGATACCTGCAAATTTTGTTCCTTTTTGTGCAAAAAAATTTTGGTTTTTTTTTGGGATTTTTAAAATAATATCTAGAGGTCGCGATCTCGCGTTTTATAACGATTTATTTTTTTTGAGTTTTTTATTATTTTAAATTGTTAAATATGATTAATATGATAAAATATTAATAATTTCAGACAAAAAAAAAATTAAATTAAAAATTAAATATCGCTCATTCCATGAGATGTCTTCCAGCATCTAATAAAATGTTCTTTAATTTATTTGAAATTTCGCACACAGGTACACTATGGAGCAATTAAAATAAATTCGTTTTTAGTTTCGCGAAAATCCACGAATTCGCGAACGCTAATATATTCGCGAATTCACGGATTTTCTCGGAACTAACAACTGATTTATTTTAATAGCTTCATAGTCTTCATGTGTGCAAAATTTGAAATAAATTAAAGATCATTTGATTTGATGCTGGGAGACATCTCATGGAATGAGCGATATTTAATTTTTAATTTAATTTTTTTTTTGTCTGAAATTATTAATATTTTATCATATTAATCATATTTAACAATTTAAAATAATAAAAAACTCAAAAAAAATAAATCGTTATAAAACGCGAGATCGCGACCTCTAGATATTATTTTAAAAATCCCAAAAAAAAAACAGAAATTTTTTTGCACAAAAAGGAACAAAATTTGCAGGTATCCCCCAAGAAAATAAAAACTTCGCTTTTTTTCTGGGCAGTCTACTCGGCACGAAGAAAATACGCAAGAAGGCTAACAAAACGGCACATAAACCATTTTGTTTGATTTTGCTGAAAAAAGCTGTTATTTTTTGAGTGGGCCTTGTACCACCTTAACGAAAAATTTTCAAAAAAAGTTCGTACTATTTCCTTCAACGAAGCCAAATATTGGTTTAAAACATTATTTTAATCAATTTTACTGACAACAAAATTATAAACAGCAAAAGGGTTTTTTCTCTTAGTTCTTTTCCCAATCCAAACGTTAGAAAGTTCAAGATATGGCAAGATGAGGCTGTCTGAAAGAAAATTGATATCTCAAAATAACATTATTAAAAGCTTATGCGAAGTTTATATTCATTGAAAAAGTCATTTATTTAAGGTTAAGTTATAATTACACGTTTTGTTAAAAAAAGCAATAACGTCCACCAAAATATTTTGCTATTTTTTTATTACTTAATATCCCCTCTCTTCTCCATATTATACACGATATCCTTCTTTATGCTTAATAGCTGAAAAAATCGTTTCAACTTATATCAAAATTAGGCGTTTTATATTGCACTGTGCACGTTGCTTGAAAATGCCGAATTCGACTGCCCGTCAATCAGTTTATATTTGTTTTTTGGAAAAACCAAATATGCAGTTATTTGCTTTAATATTTTCTAAATCGAACGTAATTAACAAAAACATTATTATTGTTAGTTCGAAAAATGATTTTTGGCCAAGATTTCGGTTCAAATTACCTACTGTGCATTGGGCAAGGACGAATTTAACTTTTTTACTTGTTTTTATTAATTATAATGAATTTTTTAACAAAATGCCCGCCATTTGTGTCCCAAGTGTCCTTTGAAATACCAAAAAAAAAAAACGGAACGAAAACAAAACTGTTGCCTATTTTTGTTCTACACTTTTATACGTTACATGTAGGTCTTCTATGTATGAATCTTCCTGTTGCTTTTATTATTTATTTTGGCTACAGCTACAGCAAAAACCACCCTCTTCATAAAAAACAAATATGGTAAATTCGTAAAATGTAACATTATGTTAAAGCTCCCCCTTCATAAGCAAAGTAGTGTTTAGTAAAGATAAATTATCTTTATTTGAAAATCTTTTGTTATATTTAATATAAAAAGGTGGGACACGGAAATATTTCTTCAGAAAGTTGGAAAAATCTTACATTTTATATATGGAGAATGTGTGATTGATGAGATAATGCCATAGCAACAACTTCAAGAACAACAACAATATACGAGTACTGCAGTAATTGACTTACGCACACTCACTCACGTAGAAATCCTTCTCACGCACTCTCACTAACGCATTTTTTCCATTCACACACACATTCACGATCACGTTAGTAAAATTTTGTTTCAGTCACACTCACTTGTGATCACGCGTAAATCAAACACTTATCTGCTCATGTGCCCGTCTCTATGCCTTACTCAGGTACATTATATTTCTGCCGTGAATTTAAAAATTTAAAAAAAGAATTAGAAAAAAAATAAAAAAAAACATTTCTTGAAAAAAAAGTTTTAGATTTTTTTTCACTAAATTTTTTTTTCCAAAATCTTTTTTTTTCAATTTTTTTTTTTCATTTTCGCTTTTTTTTGAAAAATTAATTTTTTTTTTGTCCATTTTGTCAAAACACCAAGCAAAAAAATCGATTCACTCACTTTAAAATCCTTCTCACGCAAACTCCCTCCACTCACATTCAAGATCACGTTAGTAAAATTGGGTTTCAGTCGCACTCACTCGTGATCACACGTAAATCACGCAATAGTCTGTTCATTAGACTGGCATTTTTTCTTCAACTTTCAATTTTCCCAAGTGTCAGGGCAAATTTTTATTGGTCTAAAACTTATGTGGTACCAATTTGGGGCCAATCGGATTAAATTAACTGGTGCCAAAAATTTTTGAAAAATAAAAAAAAAAATAAAATAAACAAGTGAGAGTTTTACATTCGGCTGTGCCGAATCTTTTATAACCTTCCAAATGTAAAAAACAATATAAAAAAAGTCCAGGGGCTTTTTTTTTTTTTTTAGGGGAGGGGGGGGGGGGGGTTGGTGGGAGACGTTAGGGGGCACCTTCCCCTTGCAATTTTAAACTTCTTCTGAGATAAGAATGTGCATTTGCTTAGCAAAAGTACAAAAAACCCTGCAAAAAATCCGTTTTTTTTAGGTTGGTTTAGTTTTCCAAGGGGGAACTTTTTGCACTTTTCCGATTTTGCCCATTTCCGAACTTAACCTGTCTAGAAATATAAGACATATTCGTGCCAAACTTCGGAAGTCTAGCTCTTTTATTTTGGACTGTATAGTGTCCTCTACAGACGGGCAGACGGACCGGATACTGATCAATAAAAAATATACTTTATGGGGTCCTAGACCGATATTTCGAAGCGTTATACACGGAATGACAAAGTGAGTATACCCCCATACTGTGGTTGAAGGGTATAAAAAAAATTAACTTTCGACTCATCATAATTGTTTATTTTGATGCGCTGATTAAAATCGGTCGAACGGTTTTCGAGATATTGCTATTTGAAATTTGCAAAAAATGGCGGTTTTTTCCTATGTTCAAGAAATTTTGTAAAATAAATCCAAAAATTTCATACCATTGACCACTTTATAGAGCTTGATACATTATTTCATTTAAAATAAATTCGAGCCTAATACGATCATTTTAACCCATGGCGCCCTTCGATCAATGTTTTGGACTTTTGGAAAATTTCCAACAAAATTTTGTAATTTTGAAAATGAAAAAATAAAAAAAAAAAAAAATCTTGCGATGCATTATTTGTATTAATTTTGACATGCTTAATACAAATATCAAAAAATTTCTATTATCGGTCGAACGGTTTTCGAGTTATCGCTATTTAAAATTTAACAAAAAATTCCAAAAATGGGGTTTTTTTCCTAAGTTCAAGAATTCTTTTTAAAAAATCTCAAAAATTCCAAAAATTGACTTTTCATGGAGCTTAGGACAATTTAAGCCAAATCCGATAATTTTCAATCAAAGTTTAGAGTTTTTAGTAAAATATTTTTTATAAAGCCAAAACTTTGATCGATGGGCGCCACGCGTTAAAATGATCGGATTTGGCTCAAATTAATTTTAAATGAAAGATTGTCTCAAGGCCAAAGCAAGGGAATTTTTAGACCTTTTTTTTTAAAAATTTCTTAAACGTAGGAAAGAACCGCCATTTTTTACAAATTGCAAATGGCGATATCTCGAAAACCGATCGACCGATTTTAAAATTTGTTTGATATTCGTGCTCAGCGCATCAAAATTAACTAATTTGATAAATATTTTTTATTTTTTCAAAAATCCAAAACTATGACCGCCGGGCGCCGGGCGGGTGAATTTAATCCAATTGGCCTAAAATTTTTACCTATTTTTATCGTCCTAGATCTAAAACTTATTTAGATCTAGGACGATAAAAATTTGCCCGCACACTTGGGTAAATCGAAAGTTAAAGAAAAAATGCCAGTCTAGGCACACGCATGTGCCGCATATCACATTCCGAACAAAATGTGCCACGTGCCCATAGCATGGCACACAGCACATTTCGGATATGCCATGCTACCGGCACATGACACATCTGAAATGTGCCATACTAAGTAGAGTACTAACAAGGAAGGTCTTTCATAGGGCACCCACCGATTCTCCTGAAACTTGTATATGGGAAAGAGTGGATGAAAATAAGAGTCACCCGTTTTTTCTTAGCTGCCCAATCTCACATTTAGCGGGTCAAAGGGGAGGGGGAAAACGGGGATTTTTTTCGTTTTTTGAGGATTTTTCACATTTCTTCAAAAGAAACTATATAAACATTTTATACAGGTCAAAAGCTTTTTTGAAGGCCCATTCAATGGTATATCGGTCGTGCCGAAATTCGGCTTCGTTAAGTACGTTATTGTCAAAAATGTAAAAACGTTGGCATAGTTTTTATGGTGATGTATATATGTACGGCCGCCAAAATCATATATAATAATCTATTTTAAAATTAAGCTGACCCGTATTTTTTCGTTTGGCGTAATTCCGGATTTTATTCGGATTTTCCCGAAAGACCTAATTTTTCCATAAGGTGGCAACCCTTTTTTAAATTTGAGATTGGGCAGCTAAAAAAAAAAACAGGTAACTCTTATTTTTGGGCCCTCATTCCCATATTCAAATTTCAGGACAATATTGGTAAAGAAATTCCCCCGTTACCCCCAACCCGAAAGAATTCGATAGAAACCACAAAGGAAAGAAGAGGGAAAAAGGAAAAAGAAAAAGAAAAGACAATAATCTGAGAATTTTTCTTAAGGAAAAATGTCTTGGGATATCAGAATTATTCTATATGGAAAATTTTAAAAAATTTTGTATAGGAAAAATTTTAGAATTTTTCTATAGGAATAATTTGCGAACTTTTTTATAGAAAAAAACTTAAGAATATTTCTATAGTAAAATTTTTTTATATAAATTTTTCAATGCAAAATATCTTAAAATCAAAAAATTTTAGAATTTTTCTATAGAAAAATATAGGAAAATCTGCACTCAAAAAAATAAAACTGTAAAGTTAACAAATTTTTTTTTGTTAACTCGAGTTTACTGGCTTTTTAGCAAATTTTTAGTTAAAATCAGCGTTTTAACTACTTTTTTTAGTTAAGTTCAATTTACGAAAATACTAGTTTTGAACAAATTTTTAATTAATTTTTTTTGTTGACTTCAAAATTGAGTTTACGAATTTTTACTAATTAATTTGCTTATTTTTCGTAACAAATTTGTTAAGTGGAATTTCTTGCGAAGCCTCCTATGCAAATCTCATAAGTTCTACTTAAGCTGATGAAAAAATAGAAAAAATAAACTTTTAATTTTTTACAAAATATTTTCTAAATTTTAGTTTACGAAAAGTAACAAAAAGTTTAGCTGAATTCAACTAATTTTTTTGTTAATATATGTACATAAAAACGTTACGAAATTTCAGCTAAATTTTTAGTTAAAGTTACGGTTTTTTTTGCTAAATTCGTTCTACGAAAAGTTAACTAAATATTTTTAGTTAAATTAACTAAAAATTTAGTAGGCCCAAAATCAGGTGCTTTTTTAGTTAAAATTAACTAAATTTTTTGTTAACTTTACAGTTTTTTTTTTTTGAGTGTGAGAATTTTTCTATAGGGAAATTCCGACAATTTTTTTGATCAGAAAATCTTACAATTTTGCTATAGGAAAAATCGGAAAGATTTTATAGGAAAAATCTGAGAATTTTCTATACACTCAGAGAAAAATGCTTCATAATATTTATGACACAGTTTCATAAATATTTTTGTCAAAAAATTTCATTACATTTATGAAACCTTCATAAATATAATGAAGTCTTATGAAAAAAGTCTGTGAAATGCACTTCATAAAATTTCATGATTTCATAAAAAATTTCATAAACGTGTCACATGATTTTTTTAATATGATTAAGAAACTGAGACAAAACAATTACAGCTTCTGACGATTTTTTAAATTAAAATTTCTTATTTTAATTCTTCTAATGTAAATATCATAAATATTATTTCTAAAAAAAATAATGAATTTGCTTTATTAATAAAACGTTTCATAAATACTATGAAACTTTTCATAAATATAATGAAACTTGTCATTATAGTTCGTCCAATGTAACTGTTTCATAAATATTATGAAACGTTTCATAAATACTATGAAACGTTTCATAAATACTATGAAACATTTCATAAAAAATTTTTTTTTAAGCATTTTATTATAATTATGGAACTGTTTCATAGTACCAATGAAGTGGTTCATAATTACTATGAAGTAGTTTTCTAATATGACCAATTATTAAAGAAAATTAAATGTATGAAATGCTTCTTCGTATTTATGAAACATGTCAATTAATTTTTTCAGATTTTCTCATTGTACAACAAAAATAATTATTTTTCAGAAATAATTAATATGGACTCAAACCGAAATAAATAAAACTTCAGTTACATTTTATAATATTTATGAAGAGTTTAATAAAAAGTTTATGTAATTTTATTCATTATATTTATAAAACCTTTCATTAATTATATTTATGAAACCTTTCATTTATATTTTATAACTGAAGATTTTATTGCACGATGCCCTGGAGAGGATTTAAATAAAATTTTGGTGTTACTCCAATTTTTAAGCGGATTATGTTTTTAGACGATAAAAGAAAGAGAATGAGCCAAAAAATAAAAAAAAGTACTAGGCGCTTTTTTTTTGGCGGGCAAAAAAAAGAATTACAAAAAAAGAAAAAATAATTTATTCTTTCAAATGTATTACAAATTTTTTATACAGATGTAAATTCATCATATATTCACTTATCAGTGAGATTAAAATATATATGTGACATATTTTTTCAGATATGAGACTTAAAAGAATAATTTCACAATTTATTGAGACTAAATAAAATATCATCTTTAATTTAATGAACATTTTAACTCAAGGAGTCACTTCACATTTAAGACTGATCCTATTTCTAGATTTTGAAGAGGGAAAGTTATCCCAACAATACAAACAAAATTTTTTAAAGGAGATTTGGGGAAATAAACAATATTCTTAAAGGATATTTAGTCCATCCATAAGATTGACAAGAAACAAATTATCCCAACCACTTTCGGCATCTCTTTTCAAACTATTTACATTATTTTACTCTTCCTTAGGCACTGCAAACTCATTTTGAAATGATTTTTGCTATCCTTTTTTAATTTTTCTTAGTTTTGAAAAAACATTTTCAACAAAAACTTATAAATATTTTTAAAATAATATGACTCACTAATGTCTAAAGTGGGGCAACTTTGAGTTTTTCTTCTCTTTTGAGTTATACACTAAGAACTTTTATGAACCTACATTTTTAAATAATTTTTAAGAACAAATTTCACTTAGTTTCAATTAATAGTGAAATTATTCTTTTAATTCTCATATCGGGAAAAACATGTTACACATATATTTAAATCTCACTGATAAGTAAATATGTGATGAATTTACATCCTTATAAACAAATTTTAATGCATTTAAAAGAATAGATTCTTTTTTGTTTTTTTACATTCCTTTTTTTGCCCGCCAAAAAAAAAGCGCCTAGTACTTTTTTTTCTTTTTTGGCTCATTCTCTTTCTTTTATCGTCCAAAAACATAATCCACTTAAAAATTGGAGTAACACCAAAATTTTATTTAAATCCTATCCAGGGCACCGTGATTGGCTTCTTCCGAAAGCTGTCGACATCTCCACTTAGCCTGTGTTGTCAATTAATTTTTTCGGATTTTCTCATTGTACAACAAAAATAATTATTTCTCAGAAATAATTAATATGAACTCAAACCGAAATAAATAAAAACTTCAGTTATATAATGTAAAATTTCATAAATATTGACCCTATGAACAATTATGAAACTGTTTCATTGTATTTATGAAACTGTTACATTGGACGAACTTTAATGAAAATTTTCAATATATTTATGACAGTTTTCATAAATATAATGAAGCGTTTTCTTTGAGAGAATCTGATAATTCTTCTTTGGAAAAAATTTGAGAAGGAAATTATGTGAGAATTTTTTCTAGGAACAATTTCTTATCTTAGAATTTTTGAATTTTTGAATCTTAAATTTTTTTTAAAGGAAAAATGTCTAAAAAACTTTAAATTTTGCTCTGAGAAAATAAGGGAATTTTCTTCAGAAAAAATTTGTGAATTTTTCTATAAAAAATTTGACTTTTTCTATTGAAAAAATTAAAACTGGTAAAACTTCTTTCGTGTACAATCATTATATAAATATTTTTGTATGTATTGATATACATAATAAATGTATACAATGTGCTAAAAAGCAAACAAGCAATTTTCGGTATTATTTTGAATTTTGTTGCTATTGTGTTTTGCTGTTTTCTTGTTTTTTTTTTGTATTATTTTTTTGTTACAAATATATGAAAAAAAAAAATTAATAATTGATTGTATGCTGAAGTCAAGTGGTTAGAGAGTAAAAAATAAAAAGGAATTGAATTTGTTTTTTTTTTCTACTTTTCTTGTTTATTTTCTAACTAAAATTGTTGTTGTTTATCAATTTTCTTTAATATTATTAGAAAAGTTTATGTTCAGCGACAGACAGACATTCACCACTACAATCTTATGAATTTGTTTATTTGTTTTAATTGGATTTTTATGAAAGAACCAGTGAGAAAGTTGGAGTGTTTTAACTTAATTTCTTATGTGGGATTAAAAAAAAAAAATCTTAAAAATATTGATAACATTTATTTATTTCTGACAAGTTTATTAATAAATGAAATAAAGAGATAATAACTTGGTTTGGAAATAAATAATGCGGTGGTTTACTTTCTTAATAAAAAAATTATATAACATATAAAATTAAGATGTTTTTCTTTACTTGGAAGAGATAATATTATAAAGAATACTATTAATAAGTTACATACAATTTAAAATATTTTTAAATGTCATATGTGACGTATGAGTGATATTAATTGCATACATATTATAACAATCATACGCCTTCTGGTTTTAAAAAGATATATAAAAAGCTTTAAATTAAAAAATTCCACAAATTTGAGAATATTTTATTGTAAAAATATTTCAGAATTCGCCACTTTTTTTATAGGAAATATATCACAGAATCTGAAAGTTTTTCTTAAAGAAAAATGTCTTGAAATCTAAATATTTTAATACTGGAATGTCTCTGAAACTGAACATTTTTATACACAAAAAATGTCTGTGAAACTTAAAATTTCTTCTAAAAAAAACTCTCAAAATCTAAATTTTTTATATGTGAAAAATATTTTACAACCTGAAAGCATTTTCTATACGAAAAATATCTCAGAATCTGAAAATTTTTCTTATAGAAAATTTCTTAGTATGTACATGAAAACTTTTGTATACAAAAAATGTTTTATACGCTTCCAAAAATTTTCCTGATGCTGAAAAATGTTATAATTATTCAGATAAGTATAAAAAATATCTCAGGTTTTTAACATATTGCTTTTAGAAAATTTGTTAGATTCTAAACCAACATTCCGTATTGGCGCCCAACTGAGGGCCCAATAAAACGATGCGAGTTTTTGAAGTTTTTAGATATTAATGTACGATACATGATCATTTTATGAACTTTAATGATCAAATAATCGTTTAATTATCATATTTTTATCATTAGTTGTGGAATTCGAATATTTTTGAAAGGGCCCACGTTGGGCACCAATAAGACAAATTCAGAATTTTAAAAATTAAAAAAAAAAATCACAAATTCTAAGAAATTATGAGCTACATAAATTGCATACATATTATTACAATCATACGCCTTTCTGATTTTAAATAGAAATTTTAAAAACCTTCAAATTGATTCCATAAATTTGAGATTTTTTTTTTGTAAAAATACTTCTGAATTTGCAAATTTTTCTTTAGGAAAAAGGTCATAGAATCAGAAAATATTCTTAAAGAAAATGTTCTGCGAATCTAAATATTTTAGTACTGAAATGTTTTAGAAACCGCAAATTTTTCTACACAAAAAATGTCTGTGAACCCTATTTCTTTCAAAGAAAACTCTCAAAATTGATAATTTTTTATTTAGAACCTAAAAGTTTTTTCTATAAAAAAAACCTCTCAGAATCTGAAAATGTTCTTGAAGAAAATTTTCTTATTACTTAAAAACTTTTGTTTTGGATAAATATTTTTTGTAAGCTTTCAAAAATATTTCTGAAGCTAAATATTTTTCTAATTTTTCAGATTCTAAAACATTTTAGTATACAAAATATCTCAGGTTTTGAACATTTTTCCCAAAAGAAAATTTTTAGATTCTAAACCTATATTTGCGTATTGGCGCCCAACTGAGCGCCCATTAAAACGATGCGAGTTTTTGAAGTTTTTAGATATTAAGATCTTACATGATCATTTTTCGAACTTTAATGATCAAATAATCGTTCAATTATCATATTTTTATGATAAGTTGTGAGATTCTAATATTTATGTAAGGGCTTACGTTGGGCGCCAATAAGACAAATTTAGGATTTTATTATAAAACAAGTAGAAAAGTTAAATTCGACTTGGCCGAATCTATTAATACTCACCACAATGCCCTTTTTAAGTTATAGTAAATTTTCTAAAGTGAAAAAATAACATTTTTGATTAAAAATATTTTATTTTGTGTAAAAAAACTTTTTTTAAACTAATTTTTAAAAAATAAAAATAATTTACTAAATTTTTTTTTTGAGTGTAAAATTTTTTCGAGTGTATTTTTTTTTCTTTTAGTGTAAAAATATTTTTGAGTGACAAAAATGCGTTGTAAAATATTTTTGTGACTTACCAATGTTTTTAAAACATGTTTAACGGGTTTTCAACACGTAAATTTAAGGTGAGGCGAATCTGAAATTTACGGTTTTGCTAATAACTTTTCAACCACTGGACCGATTTGGATGAAATTTAATACAAACCATACCGGGGGACCGAAAAATATATGTATGCCAAGCTCCAGCCTTCTCACGTTTGTCTTTCAAAAGTTTGCGTGTTTTTTATTTCGTAAATTCGCGAAAAACCCTTGCCGAAATTCACTCTTTTTTTTTAAATTTTGAACCACTGGACCGATTTTTCTGGATTGCAATACCAACCTGACCAGGTAAATGGCCAACATATATGCCAAACTTCAGGAGCCTCCGTAAAGTCTTTCAAAAGTTAGTGTGTTTTCAACAGACAGACATGCGGATGGACGGACATCCCTAGATCGAGGATCATAAATATATATATGGGGCATTCCATGTCAAATCGGACACTTTGAAAATTTTTCTTTTTTAGATTTTCCCAATTTGTTTACAGTTTTTAGTACCCTTCGAAAAATCCCTCGTGGTAAATTTTCAGGTTTATTTGATGACCCGTTCAAAAGATATCGAATTTTTAAAAATTGGTAGTTTGTTCCTTTACTCAAACTTTTTTTACTCATAACCTCTTCAATAATGGTCCAAATTTCAAAAATTTTTTTTTTCAAAATTTTTGTTTTTTTACGTACTTTTTAAAAAAAATCCCAAAAATTCTTAAAAGTGCTTTAGTATGCGATTTTTGAGTTTTAAAATTTAAATCTCATTTTTGAAAATGTTTGTACTCTTCGATTTTTTTGAAATTTTTTTGTGTAAAACATCTATCGATTCTACAAATTTTTTGCCCAGGAGGATCGTGAGATAACGATTATTACTATTTTTTTAAATTTTTGCGTCTTAACATTTCTTTGGAACAAATTAATACCCTATCTCAAATTTCTAAGGGGGCTCCCACACTAAACGACATTTTCTAAAATTTGCTCCAACCGCTCTAACTGCCGTAATGGTGCCCTTAGAGCAACAAAATGTATGACTGACCCACAATATTTTTTTAGTCCAAACATTTTCTCTGAACACACCTACACACCTACCCGACCCCCATTAATTTTTACGTCTTAACATTTCTTTGGAAAAAACTAATACCTCCAATTTCTAAGGGGGCTCCCACACAAAACGACATGTTTTAAAATTTGCTCCAACCGCTCTAACTGCCCTAATAGTGCCCTTAGAGCAACAAAATGTATTACCGACCCACAATATTTTTTTAGTCCAAACATTTTCTCTGAACACACCTACCCTCTATCTCTAATTGTTAAGGCGGTCCCCATACAATTTTTTTTTATTTTTTGTAAATTGATTTTATTTAATCAGCTTCTACCGGTCCAATGGTGCTTCCGAGACCCTAATAAAACGATGCGAATTTTTGAATATTTTAGATATTAAGATTGTACATGAACATTTTGTAATCTTTAATGATCAAATAATCGTTTATTTATCATATTTTTATCATATGTAACTTTTTTTCGTAGCAAATGTGTTTCAAAAGCTTTCAAAAATATTTCTGAAGCTGAACATACTATTTCTAATTTTACAGATTCTGAAACATTTTATTATAAAACATATTTCAAAATATTAACAAAAGAAAATTTTTTAGATTCTAATCCACATTTCCGTAATGGCGCCTAACTTGGGGCACAATAACACCATGCGAGTTTTTGAAGTTTTTAGATATTAAGATTGAGCATGATCATTTTATGAACTTTAATTATAAAATAATCGTTAAATTATCATATTTTAATCACAAGTTCTGGGATTAGAATATTTATGTAAGGGCCCACGTTGGGCGCCAATAAGACAAATTTAGAATTTTATTAAAAAAAAAAAAATCCAATTATAAAAAACTATTTTTAAACCCAGAGTCTTATCTAATCGCATAATGATCGTATTTTTATTCCAAGTTGAAGGATTCCCATATACAGTGGGCGACAATTTTTTAAAATTTTTTTAAGTCGATTTCTTCTAAGTTCAAACATTAAGAATTTAAAAAAAGGTCCAATAATTTTTATTCAGTGATCAAAATAATTTTCCAACAACCCAAACAAACAGTAAACTTTTTAAGTACAGTAGAAAAAATTCACATTGTTTGACCTCCAATTCTTTTGACCACCAATTTTTTGTAAACAAAGAAAAGATGTTATTGTTTATTAATTTTAGTACACCTAAGTGTATAGTAAGGAAATATTAAAATAAATAAAATTTTTCTTTGTTTACAAAAAATTGGTGGTCAAAGAATTGGAGGTCAAAGATGGTGTTATTTTTCTACTGTACTTGAAAGATTTTTTTAAGTTTTAATGTTGAACTTAGTAAAAATCGACTTAGAAATATTTTTAAAAAATGTTTTGAAAAATATCTATAAATAATTTCCTTTTCCAGATCGACCCTCGTGTTACATTTATTATTTACTCAATCTGGACGCTATCAAGATTAAATTAAAGATTTAAATATGACCTACATAGCATTTATTATAATAATACTCGTTTGATAATAATAACTAGGGATGAGATTTCCATGCAAATGCATGTTTTTTGTCGATAGTCTAAACACGATTTTGACCAATTATCTTTCCGAATCAAGAAATTTGCTTTAAAATGGCATCGATTTGTTTTTGCATATTTTTGCATATTTTGGTTTAAATGCATATTTTTGCATATTTTGGTTTTAAATGCAATATACTGTGCATATTTCCAACTTTTAAGCGCATATTTTTGCATATTTTGACATAAATTAGCAAAAACACAATTGAAATTTATTTTGTTTCAAAAACTATTTTAAATTTTAAAAATTTATTTTGAAAATAAGAAAAAATTTTTTTTTTATTTTTTTTTATAGATTGTCCTAATTTCTAAAAAAAATCCTGCTTATATAAAGTTTTAAATGTTACTATTAAGCAGGTGTTATTTTTTGCTTTATTAAGAAGTTTTTCGAATGAAAACAAGACTTTTATTGCACACATTTCTATTTTTTAGTGCATATTTTTAGGTTTTTTAGTGCATATTTTGAATTTTTTAGTGCATATTTTAAGCGCATATTTCGACTTTTTAGTGCATGAAAATCTCATCCCTAATAATAACGTTCAGTATTATTAATTTTGACTTTAACAAATTGTATCTACTATAAGAAAGTTTCCATGTATTGTCGCCCACTGAACATGGATGGGCCCACGTTGGGCGCCATAAAACAAAGTAAAAATTTCGCGGAGTCTGAAAAAATGTTTTATAATCTGAATACTGATTTTTTTTTTAAATTTTCGATGATAATGAAATTTTTTGTGTATGAAAAATGTGTTAGAAGCTTGAAAGATTTACTATTCCCAAAATGTCTCTAAACCTGGAAGTTTTTTCTAGGAAAATGTTTAAGATTATTAAACATTTTAACATAAAAAACTTAAGATTATGAAACATATTTCCTATAGATTTTTTTTGTACATTATAAGACAACATTATTTTAATGGCGCCCAACTGGGGGCCACAATAAAACGGTGCGAGTCTATAAGTTTTTAGATATAAGGATCGTAAATAATCATTTTATAAACATTTTATAATAAAATAGGCCTTTAATGACCAAATTTAATACCAAGCGTGGGATTCCAATATTTTTAGAGGCACCACGTAAGGCGCCAATTAGACAAAGAAAAAAATTACAGAGTCGTAAAATTGGTTTATAGAAAACATTATTCAAAAAATTCTTAAAAATTTTGAAGTTTAACAATTTCACTTAAAACAAATGAGAGTGTTAAATTCGATATCCTCCAAAATGTAAAAAAAATAAAAAAAAATTTGTCAGGGGCGTTTCGGGGGGGGGGGGGGGGGGGGGGGGGTGGGTGGGGGGTGG
>OY992538.1:213595309-213811390 GCA_963921195.1 Pegoplata infirma
ATTAACCTCAAAAAATTAAAAAAAAAATTGAGTAAATAATTTAATAAAAACTTAATAGTTTTTTTTATTATTTCTTAATTCTCATTTAGTTTATAGCTTTTTGTATTTGTATATGAAAGTTTGCAATTTGTTTGTCTTTATAAAATGTGTGGTGAAGTTTAAAAAGACAAGTGTTTTGCTTTTTTTGCAAAAAACATTTAAAACTTTTTTAAACTTAAAAAAAAGTAAATGGATAAATTTTGAGTAAATTGTTACTTGACACAAACAGTTACTTAAAAAAGGTAAAATTTTGAATAAAGTTTTAATTGTGTCAATTAAAAATTTACTAAAAAGTTTATGGCAAACATTTAATAAATTTCTATTAAAAGTTTACTCAATAAAATTAATAATTTTTACTGGTGCAAAATTGAGCAATTTTTTTCCTCAATAGTATTAAAAATTTACTGAAATATTTTTTTATTTTTTTTCTGTGTAGTTATTACGAAAACGCGATCTCAAAACCGGAACTATTTTACTTTTTTAAATTTAAACAAGTGAGAGTGTTAAATTTGGCTGTGTCGAATCTTTTATAACAATGGTTCCCAACCTTTTTTGCGCCTTGCCCCACTTTTAAGTTTAAAAAAACTACAATGTCCCCCCTACACTTAAGAAAAATTTGTAAATTTTTCAAATTTGTTTTAAAATTCAAAATATACTTGTGGTTAAGCAAACTTTTTATTAAAATCATCATTTGAACAAAGTTTTTAGAAAAAGTTTTCAACAATCAACTTAATAATTTAACTAAAATTAAATTATTAAGTTTATCTTAAAAATTTGCTCGTTGCCCCCCTGAAGCATTCAAATTGCCCCCCAGTGGGGCGAGAATCAAAGGTTGGGAACCATTGTTTTATACCCTCCAACATGTAAACAAGCCAAAAAAAAATTCCAGAGGCGTGTTTTTTTTGAGTGGGGAGGGTCGTCGGTAGACGTTTGAGGGACACCTTCCCCTGCGATATATGTAGACGAATAGATTAACATATTTATGGTTTTATCAATTAATACAATTTTATCATTATTTTAAATGATAAAATCATTTTTTTAGCCCGCCCCCAAAAAGGGGCGGGCTAAAAAAATGACTTTTCGGATCCCTATGGTCCAAGTGCAGGTCGATGAACTGCATAAGGCATAACAAATATTTCCCTTAAAACTTTCGAAATAATGAAGAAAATATAACTTTTGCAAAACTTTCATTCTCAAAATAATGGAAGATCAGTAGATCAATGGAAGAGCAGTAGAAGGCGAAAAACAACAAAAAACAAGTAAGAAAATTATAGTCGGTCATGACCGACCATATAATACCCTACACCAGTGTTTCCCGGAAAATGGGTACCAAGTCCAAACATAAACCAATTGGTCATTTGTCAAATCTTTAATAAGTGTAGGAAGGCCTAAGTCCAAAAATGGTCCGATTATAATCAGATTTTTGTGTTATTAAAGTATGCGTTAAATACACACAAACAAAATTTTAATCAAATGTTTTCTATTTTCATCAAATTTTATAGATTAACCTGAATATCGGGAGGGTGGTTTGTATGGGGGCTACAAGAAGAACTAGTCCGATTCCTTTGAAATGCGGCGCGGTGATTTGTGAATACAAAAAACGTTTACCAGCCAAATTTTGAAAGGATATTTATTAAAATACGGTTGTTAGGGGCATTTGACCCAAATGAAAAGGGGACGTTTGTATGGGGGCTAGGTCAACATATGGAACGATTTTTTCCAATTTCAATAGCGTCCGTCAAAATCAGCTTGGGTCAAAATAAGCTTAAGTTTAAAATTTCAGACAAATCGGTTTACAATTGCGACCTGTATCGTGCGCAAAACGTTAACATGGACGGACGGACGGACGGACATCGCTAAACCGACTCAAAAAGTGATTCTGAGTCGATCGGTATACTGGAAAGTGGGTCTAGGACTAATATTTTGGGTAGTTACAAACATCAGCACAAACCCATTATACCCTGTACCACAGAGTGGTGTGGGGTATAATAAAATGTTGCTTATCAAGTTTTTGCAGTAAGCCCTTCAAATATATAGAGTCTAACTGCTTTTAAAAGGTTGATTTAAAAAAACCAGGTTTCGACAGTAAAAAAACCGGTCTAACCGATTTTCGAATAGTTAAGATTTTAAAAAAACCGACCATTGCAATCCACAAAAAACTGGTTTAAATCGGTTTCGAAAAACCGTCCTAATCACCTTACTATCTAGCGATGTACGTCCGTCCGTCCGTTCGTTCTGTCTGGTGAAAGCACGCTAACTTTTGAAAGACTTTACGGAGGCTCCTGAAGTTTGGTATATATGTTGGGCATTTTCCTGGTCAGGTTGGTATTGCAATCCAGCGGAATCGTTCCAGTGGTTCGATATTTATGAGCAAAAGGCTAAATTTCGGCAAGGGTTTTTCGTGAATTAACGATATAAAAAACGCTCTAACACTCTAACAATTCTGAGGATGCTTAAGCTTGGCATATATGTTTCTCGTTCCCTGACTTGATTCGTGTAAAATTTCAGACAAATCGGTTTAGTGATTTAAAAGTTATTAGCAAAGCCGTGAATTTCAGATTGGTTTCACATTAAATTCACGTATTGAAAACCCGTTAAACATGTTTTAAAAACATTTGGTAAGTCACAAAAATATTTTACAACGTATTTTTGTCACTCAAAAATATTTTTATATAAAAAAAACACACTCGAAAAAATTTTACACTCAAAAAATAATTTTACACTCAATAAAAATTTTACACTCCAAAAAAAATTTAGTAAAATATTTTTTTTTTCAAAAATTACTAAAAAAATGTTTTTTTACACAAAATAAAATATTTCTAATCAAAAATATTATTTTTTTCACGTTAGAAAATTTACTATCTCTTAAAAAGCGCATTGTAGAGGGTATTCATAGATTCAGCCAAGTCGAATATAAATATCTTTTCTACACTAAAAAAAAAAAAAAAAAAACTGGCAAAGCGCCTGGTAAAATGCCTTGCAATCCCGTTCTACCAATATTTAACAATTTTCCTTGTTTTTTAACAAAAAATCTTGTACTTTGCTCAAACGAGAACCACAGTGTTATTGGTAATTTTACAAATTTATTTTCGTAATTGTATTCTACCATTTTAAAAGGTTATTTTACCAAAAAAAAAAAACTGTAATTTTACAACAAAGTTTTTATTACGAGGATTCTAGTCGATTTACAAAAACCCGTTATTTTACAAAAATTATGTTATACGAGGATTTATGTTTAACAAAAAAAAAATATTTTTTTTTTGGGAAATTTTTTATTTTTATACCCTCCACTCTAGTGATAGAGGGTACATATAAGTTTGTCATTCCGTTTGTAACACATCGAAATATTGGTCGATCTTGCAATGTCCGTCTGTCTGTCTGTCTGTCCGTAGAAAACTCGCTAACTTTTGAAAGACTTTACAGACGCTACTGAAGTTTGGCATATATGTTGGTCATTTACCTGGTCAGGTTGGTATTGCAATCCAGCCAAATCGGTGCAGTGGTTCAAAAGTTATGAGCAAAAGAGTAAATTTCGGCAAGGGTGTTTCGCGAATTTACGAGATAAAAAATACGATAACTTTCAAAAGACAATAATGAGACTGCTGAAGCTTGACATGTATCTTTGCCGTTTCCTAGGTCTATTTGGCATTAAATTTCAGCTCAATCGGTCCAGTGGTTCAAAAGTTATAAGCAAAACCCTGAATTTCAGATTTTGTTCATCATGTGGTAAACAAGTTTTAAAAGCATTGGTGGTAATTAAGCAACGCTTTTCAAACTTGTTTAGTGTTAATGCAATGATTTTTAAACTTGTTTAGTTTTAAAAGCATTGGTAACTTAAAAATTACACTCGAAAAAAATTTTACAATCAAAAAAAAATTTACGCTCAAAAAAACTTTTACACTCAAAAAAAATTTACACAAAAAAAAATTTAGTTTTTTTTTACAAAAATTACAATATTTTGTGTACATACGTACGTGCATTCACTAAGAATTTTACAGTAAAAAAAACTACACTCGAAAAAAATTTTACACTCAAAAAAAAATTAGTAATTTTTCTTTTTAAAAAAAAAAAATTACAGAAAAAGAGTTTTTTACTCAAAATAAAATATTTCTAATCAAAACTGTAAATTTTTTCACGTTAACAAATGTACTACGCTTTAAAAAAATGCATTGTGGAGGGTATTCATAGATTCGGCAAAGTCGAATTTTACTTTTCTACTTGTTTTTTCTTAAATCTGTATTTTGCATTTTCTGTTTATTATCTGTAATATAAATATTAACGAAGAAAACAGTACACTCAAAAAAAACCTTGTAAAGTTACCAAAAAATCTCGTGATTTTACGAGGCTATTCTCGTACAATAGGAGGTAGGTAAAATTCTCGTAAAATTACGAGGATATAAAATAACCAATTTTATTGGTAAAAATATTGTTTTAAAACCGGAAAAATAAAAAAAAAATGGTAAACTTACAAGAAAAAATGATAAATGTGTATAAAAAAATGGTAAATTTACAAACCAAAATGGTAAATTTACAAAAAAAAAAAAAATTTTAAACAACATAAATCCTCGTAATAAAATCATTTTTGTAAAATAACTGTTTTTTTTTTTTTGTAAATTAACTAGAATCCCCGTAATATATTTTTCAAAATTTTGTCAGCATTTTTTTAAATATTTTTCAATAAAAACAAAAAAAATGTTTGTCAGGGACTTGGAAAATTAAAAAAAAAAAAATAAAAAATTTACAAAAAAGAAAAATGTTTTTTTGGTTAACAACATAAATCCTCGTTTAACATAATTTTTATAAATCAACTAGAATCCTCGTAATAAAAAATTTGTCAACCTTTTTTAACTATTTTTTAATAAAAAAAAAATATTTGTCCGGGACTTGAAATATTAAAAAAAAATAGAAAATTTACAAAAAAAAAATTGTAAACAGAATCCTCGTAATAAAAACTTTGTTGTAAAATTACAGTTTTTTTTTGTAAAATAACCTTTCAAAATGATAGAATACAATTACGAAAATAAATTTGTAAAATTACCAATATAACTGTAGTTCTCGTTTGAACAAAGTACAAGATTTTTTGTTGAAAAACAAGGACAATTGTTAAATATTGGTAGAACGAGATTACAAGGCATTTTACCAGGCGTTTTACCAGTTTTTTTTTTAATGTAAAATTACTGATAAAATTTTTTTTTGTCGGTTACAATAAAATACAAAATATTTTCTAAAAATCTGTATTTTGACAGATTCATCGGTCAAATATTGAATTGAGATTATAGTCATTTTACAGAGTAATTATTTTGAGTGTAATTTAGTGAATAGCCCTAATATTTATCAAATTGTTTAAAAAAACAAAAAATACACTTACCTCTCGCCTCTTTTAAGATTTAACTCTCTTTAGAATATATGCACAAACACAGCTCTTCAAAAAATGGACAAAAAAACAAATATTTTTCAAACTCCACAAAAAACAGCTGTTAAATGTTTGTATTTTATTATTTTTTTTACTTAAGGGCTGGTAATTTGTTTGGAAGAGCTCTAACGAGAGAAGTGGAATCTCTAACAAAAAACTAAGTGTTGCAATGTGAGTTGTTGAGGATGATGATGTTTTCTGCTGTTTTTTTTTTTGGTAAAAGTTAAATATTTTTTTTTTTTGGCCCAAAGCTTTTATAGCCAGGTCTAAAGGAATTTATAGGTTTGTTGTATTGTGTTGTACAATATTGATTTTTCAACAAAAAAAAAAATATTTTATTTATAAAAATTTGTTAGCAACAACAAAAAATTGAACAAATTTTTTGTGTTTTTTTATTATTTATAATAATGACAACAGTAAATGTTAATATTAAGAAAAATAAAACCGGTCCACACCTTTTTTTTATTGTATTTATTAAGAATATTTAATTTTATCTTGTGATGTTTATTTTTTTTTTATTGTTTTATAAAAACAAAATCAGTTTTTTTTAATGTTTTTTGCTGAAAATTATCTTATCTTTTATTCAAAACAAACTAAAAATATCGGTACATCAAATAAAAAAAATTATTTGTTTTTATCATAAACAATTTTATAAACAAAAAAAAATTATCTTAATAATCAATTACCAAAAAAAAAAAAATTATCACCAAATTTTTTTAAAAATTTGTCACTTTTTTAATTATAATTATAAACTGACCTTTTTCAATTTGTCATTTTAACACTTTTTTTGTTTGTTTTTTAACACTTTTTTTGTGTATTTTTTTTTTAATTTTTTTTGGATTTTTTTATTATTATTAAAAATAACCAAAAAAAAAACTTGTTTTTCTTTACGAAAAAAACTTGTTATGATCTTTTTTTAATACCAAAAAACATTAATTAAATAATTTTTTCTTTTTAAATTTTATCTCATTTTTATAAAATTTTTAATTTCCTTTTTTAACAAAACAAGTCTGATTAATTATTTTTTTTCTTCTTTGTATCTCAAAATGCTGTTGTTTTTTTTATTTTTTTCTTATAAAATTTTTTAATTTTTTATTTTTTTTTAATTTTTTATTATCCAATTTGGGCAACAACCCACTGCAGATACGTACGAACGACAACTGATTTGTAAATATCACACTCTGTGAGCTCCAACATTCATACGCGCTTGTCTTGAATACGAAATTGTTCAAATACACCACAACAACAAAAATTTTAACAACAATCTACTGGTTGTATAGTGTTTTTTTTTCTTTGTACAACGTCTGAATACATTGTTGTCTAGAACGTACTGAGACGAAACAACAATTGCAAGCGTAGTAAACAAGTTGAAATGAAATGAGCATAACAGATTTATTAAAGTACACTGAAAAAAAAAAAATTATAAATATTAACAAAAATGCACTTGGGAAACACCAACTATTAGAACAAATTTTCCCTAGGCCCGGACCCAAGGGGGGGGGGGGGGGGGAGAAGTCCCCCCTACTAATTTTTTTTTTTTTTTTAGAGTGTAAAATTTTTTTTCGAGTGTAATTTTTTTTAGTGTAAAAATATTTCAGAGTGACAAAAATACTTTGTAAAGTAATTTTTTGGCTTATCAATGTCTTTAAAATTTGTTTTTTTAAAAGCTCAGTTTTTTCAACACGTGAATTTAAAGTTAAAGAAATCTGAAATTCACGGTTTTGCTAATAACTTTTGAACCACTATACCGATTTGACTGAAATTTAATACGAACCAGACCAGGGAAACGAATATATATGCCAAGCTTCAGCACCCTCAGAATTGTCGTTCGAAAGGTAGCGTCTTTTTTATCTCGTAAATTCGAGAAAAGCCCTAAACGAAATTCACTCTTTTGCTCATAACTTTTGAACCACTGGACCGACTTTGCTGGATTGCAATACCGACCTGACCAGGTAAATGCCCAACATATATTCCAACCTTCAGGAGCCTCCGACAAGTCTTTCAAAAGTTAGCGTGTTTTCAAGAGACAGACGGACGGACATCGCTAGATCGAGGATCATGAATATATGGGGCATTCCATGTCAAATCGGACACTTTGAATATTTTTTTTTTTAGATTTCCTCAATTTGTTTACAGTTTTTAGTACCCTTCGATGACACGTTCAAAAGATATCGAATTCTTAAAAATTTGTAGTTTGTTTCTTTTCTCAAACTTCTTTTACTCATAACTTCTTCAATAATGGTCCAAATTTCAATTTTTTTTTTGTTTCAAAATGATTGTTTTTTTACGTACTTTAAAAAAAAATCCCAAAAAATTCTTAAAAGAGGGGTCATATCCAAGACCGACCTCTATTTGCTTTTACGTCTAAACATTTCTTCGGAACAAACTAATACCCTATCTCCAAATTCTGTAAATTTGTTTGATTTAATTAGCTTCTACACTCAAAATAATAACTCTATTTAATTACAGAAAAAACTCTGCTAATTTAACAGAGTACACCATGCTTTTCCAGCTAGCAACATTTCTTGGTAATTATACCCTACACCACACTGTGGTACAGGGTATAATGAGTTTGTGCTGATGTTTGTAACTACCCGAAATATTGGTCATAGACCCACCTTTAAGCATACCGAACGAATCAGAATCACTTTTTAAGACGATTTAGCGATGTCCGTCTGTCCGTCCGTCCGTCTGTCTGTCCATGTAAACAGTGTAAACACGGTACAGATCGCAATTTTTAATCCATTGACTTGAAATTTGAAACTTAAGCCTCTTTTGGCCCAAGGACGAAGCCTATTGAAATTATAAAAAACGGTCCATATTTAGACCTAGCCCCCATACAAAGGTCCTCTTTAGTTTTGGCTCAAATGACTCTAATAACCGCATTATAATAGGTATCTTTTCAAAATTTGGTAGGTAATCATGTTTCATAAACACAACCACCATTCCGAATTTTAAAGAAATCGGACCAGTTCTTCTTGTAGCCCCCATACAAGCCACCTTCCTGATTTTCATATAAATCTCTCAAATTTCATGAAAATAGAAAATATTTAATTAAAATTTTGTTTGTGTATATTAAACGCGTACTTAAATAACCGTATCAAAACTGATAATCATCGGACCAGTTTTGGACTTAGGCCCCTTGTGAAAATTTCGACCGGTATTCAGTTAAAGCGATTTATTGTCAACAAATAGAAGCCTATTTCACTCAAATTTGATTTGTGAGTGTTTTTAACGCTTATTAAAGATTTGACAAAATATATGTAAATCTAATCGGTCCATCGGACCCATATTCCGTGAAACTCTGGTGTAGGGTATTATATGGTCGGTCTTGACCGACTTAAACTTTTTTACTTGTTTTACTATAAAACTCTGTAAAATAATTTTGACAAAAAAACCGCTAATGTACAGAGTTTCTACTAAAATATTGGTTAAAAAAACACCAACACACAGCAAAGAAAAACTCTGTAGATTTACATACATTTGAAAAATGTATTTCATGCAACCAAAATTTTACAGAAAAAAATCTGTAAATATAAAGAGTTTAGTAAAAAACATTTTATTAGATTTTTGAAAAGATTTTTCTCACAAAAAAAAAAAAAAAAAAAAAAAAAAAAAATTGGTGTTTTTACAGAAAACTTACATAGAAATAAGTACAGAAAACTTACACAGAAATAAGTAATAATACAGATAAAACTTAGTTTTTTGGTTATAAAAAATACAGGGTATTTCGCTTAAATCTATATTTTAACAGAAAACTATGTTAATTATCTGTAAAATTAAGATTACAAAGTTAAAAGTAATATTACAGAAGATTTTTTTTTGTCACAACAAAATACAAAGTATTTTCTTTAAATCTGTATTTTGGCAGAAAACTCTATCAAATAACTGTTTTATTAAGATAACAGTCATTTTACAGAGTATATAACAGAGTTATTTTTTTGAGTGTACCGGTCCAAAGAGCTTCCAAGAGGGGTCATTAGTGAGTCAGACGCCAATTTATTTTAACCCTTCTACATTTTTTAAAACATCTCCACTCCATAATTGGGCTTACATTCAAAATTACCCAGCAAAACGTTGGTAATGGGTGGTGATTATATAACACATTACCAGGTAATGAATATACCTTATTTGTAGCATTATTTTAGGATGTCTTACCGAACATTTGTTCCACAACGTATTATTTTAAAGTGAAAAATAATGCTTTACTAATAATTTCTTACGTAATGCATGATTATTGGTAAAAATGTATTTCGTATTTTTTATTTCTAAGCATTAAATCATGGATGACTTATATTTGGTTACATTATGTATTATTTCAAAGTTTGAAATAATGCATTTTATTTAATTGGATGCATAATGCATTACAATAACATAAAAAATTAATATTTTATAAAAAAATGCATAAGTTTAAACTAGAGATGGACTCACGACAGGAATTTTCTAATGACACACGCCCACTCACGAGCATATTTTATCTACTTACACTCACGTGAGTAAATTTAATACAAAATTACTTTTTCACTGCTCGTAACAGCTTATAAATTATGTTCTGGTATGCTATATTTTATACCTTACTCGTATGCTTTGCTATAAATTTGATCAATTATTTTATACCTTACTGGTATTCTTTGTCATAATGTGGATCCATTACTTTGAGTCTCATCCCCTGTTAAAATCCTCAATGCTGCAATGTATAAAATAAGCAATCCTATACCTTATTTTATACCTTATTTGGTAATATAAGTTGTACTGGGTACTTTTTTATATAATTTGCTCCAACTGTAATTTCCGATAAGTCAGTTTTAAAATTCTAAAACACTTTGCTTAAATGATTTTTGGTAATCTATTAAACAAAAAATTTCGTTCTGTGTACAACTCTTTAATATTAGACTAAACAAAGAGAATAAATTTTATTAAAATTTCTCATTCTGTTTGCATGCTCCAACTCTCAATACACTCAATGTATACACAGCACACATGTTCTAAGACAAACATTTATATCTATCAGATACAAAATTCATTTTTATACATTGAGCTCCACATTAAAATGCAATTTATGTATCTGTAGAGAGTAACATTGAATGCAATGCATCCACCCAACCATCGCAACACTAAATGATAGATTTGCTTTATGTATTTTCGGTAATGTTTTTCTTTTTCGATTTTCAATTTTTTTTTTGCTTTTCACACAAAATGTTTCCTTAATGTCTTTACTTTAATGTTGTCGACGAACCGTATTTCACCAAATGCATTAACATTTCTTTAATCTAATGTTGCCAGATAAGGGAATTTGGATGAACAACAAGTGGGGGTTATGGGGAAAATGTGAAATAAAACTTTTTTCCTTTAAAAGATTTGGTATTAACATTTCTAGATCGTTCTAAGATTGATCAAGGATCATATTCCTTATGGGATTGTGGGCTGATGTTTCGGAAAAAAAAGCAAACAACGATTGCTTAATATTCCTGTAAAAGGGCAAAAGGAAAACGATAGGGTATGGAATCATTGTCTGTTTGCCTGCTTTAGAAACAAAAGGTACTGTGTCTTTGTCACGAAGGTACAGAGAATGTCGTCGATGTGTACGACTTGTGCTCTTCGTACTACGACTACGTTTACATTAGAAATCCTCCTTCACCTGATACCATTGGACATATTAGGTAGGCAGCATGCGGCTACGTCGGCAATTCGTCATACTTCAACGGAGGAGTAGCGATTGTGGCCATATCGCGATCTTGAAGAAGATAACAATCAGGGATGCCAACTTAGTGCTTTTCGCGCTAGATCTAGTGCTTTTTGATGTGTTAAAACGCAAAAATTTTTGGCCTAGTGCGAAATTATAAAAACGCACTAAATTGGTGCTTTATATCTGTGGACGTTTGACAAAAGCACTTATTTTTTTTAAAAAATATTTTTAGAGCTCTTTAAAAGAGTCTGTAATGTTAAGAACTGTACGATTTTCTCCACATTTTCGAAGAGATCTGATAACATGATATTTCAAATTGTTGAGATTTAAAAAAAAAATCATGGAAAAAGTGTTTGTTGTAGCCGAAAAAGTCCATTTTAATATATTTTTGACAAAAGAACTTAAATCGAATTAAATGCTTTTGTCAAATCTCCACAGATATATTTTCAGTTGGTGCTTTTAGTGCTTTTTAAAATAAATTTTTATAGCCTCCAAACAAAGTATATTTCGAGTGTAACGTATCGAAGTATTAGTCGGAGACTTTACAAAGTATATTTGATTTATGATTTATGATCGATTCAAAGACATTTTTTGAATGTCCGTCTGTCTGTCTGTGAAAAGCAGTATGCAGTTCAAACTAAAATATGGAACGAATATATTATTATGGTCAATGACCATTGGTCGTATTAACTTCGGAAAAAAATGGGCAAATCGGACTAAGGGGAAAATGTTTTCCCTTGAAGAACTAAACCAACTTCTAAAAAAAACCCCATTCTTTGTAGGTTTTTTTTTATTTTGGCTTAATATTTGAATTCTGTTCTGGGTGAAGTTCAAAGACTAAACTTGGCTTTTGAAGCGGAAAATGCAGACCATGTAAAATTGTATAACGATTTATATCGGTTGCTCAAAATTTGAACCAACAAACTTATCAAAAATTTTGTTTGAATAAAAATATTATTTGTTTACTTTTTTATCTATTTACAAAAACTGTCCAGTGCTTTTTTACCCTTTTTTTCAAACAAATTTACGCGTTTTTACCCGTTTATAAAATTTTTGTGCGCGTTTTGCTCTCAAATAGTTGGCATCTCTGATAACAATACTAAAAAATGTGGACTGTGCTCTCTCACTGAGCCTTATTGAGCGCCACTTTACTTCTATGATACCATCCAGGGAGTCTTGGATGAGGGGCAGATGGATTGAGACTGCACGAGCAAGTGGTTTTTAGAGTCTATTCGAGAAATTGGATTAAACCTGGCTTGAAGATTGCCAGATCAATGAAGTATTTACCAGAGATGCTAGCAATAAAGGAAGTGGCTGACTGGTTGGGCTGCAATGTCTTGTCTACAACCGCAGTCAACATCTATTCTGACAGTCAAGCCGCGGTCAAGTCCCTGGATTCAATGTTTCTGAAAACAATATCTGCCCTTAACTGCCGCACGTCTTTAAATGTGATGGCCAAGCAGTTTTACATACAACTCATATGGGTCCCAGGGCACAGAGGCATTCCAGGGAATTGCAAAGCCGATGAGCTTGTAAGACTGGGAACTGCCTTACAGATTCCAACAGAATTGGAATGTGTTGGTATGCTTCTAGAAACTTGCAAGCCAAATCTACGGGTTTGTTCCGCGACGGAAACTAATCAGATGTGGGCAAATGGATTGACTTTTAAGACAACACGACAGATTTGGCCTTCTCTTAATCAGAGGCGCACAAGTGAGCTGATATCGCTTTCAAGAGGAGAGATTTCGACAGTGGTTGCTGTAATTACCGGACTGTATCTTATAGGGAAGCACGCAGAGCGGTTTAATGTGACGTCAAATGACTTTTACCGGAGTTGCATGAATGAAGTAAGAAACTATCGAAAACTTCATCTGCCATTGCCAGGCACTTTTTGGTCAGAGACTTGCTTCACTTGGATCTCGGTAGATGCACGATCTTTCTAATTTGTCTGATGTCAAAATTGAATATCTTGGGAGTTTCATAAGAATCTCAAATTGGTTTAACGACAGGGACCAGTATGGAAACAGAGTCTACGTGTGTTGACGTAAAACGTCAGCATCCACAGCAACCTATTCCAACTTCGGTCGGATGTAGGCTGTATAAAAAGTTAGAAGATCTAACGGAGTGAAGTTACTCTTGCTATGCTTTAAGTCAGTTGCGTCGTCAGTGCTTCGATTTGCGTCGTTATTTTTTAACATAAAAACTGAAAAGGGGGATTCCCATTTTGGTCTAATATATGTGAAGGTTGTCATCTGGTTGCCAGTTTAAGTTAATTTTTAACGAAAAAAACGTTTTTTTTTATTGAAAATTCACTTTTTCAGCTAAAATTATGAATTTCGGAATCAATTAAATGAAAATCAATAGCAAGGTATGAGAAATCTTGCTTCGGTTTGCGTCGATTCGGTTTTCGTCGCGTTTCTCCGGTTCCAATTAGCGACGCAAACCGGGGTATTGGTGTATTTATATTCTGTCTCATGGACTGAGTCTATAAAAGGAATTGACTGAGCCTCTAAATTTTTCAGTCATCTGCATAAGAGAATATTGAGTTGATGATTTGGCTAAGAAGGTCGTGAAGAAAAATAAGGAAAAGAGAAAGAACAGAACCTTGTGGTTCCGTTAAAATTTAGCTGAAACTCGTTGGATGAAATCCACAGAAAACTCAATATAAATTGACAGCAAACATCACCGACATCAAATGCAATAAGCTTTGCTAGAAGTACCCCGTGAGTTACACGATAAAATGGCATCGAAAAATCCAGAGCCACCATTTTATTTTCACGAAATTTTTTTATATCGACTTCAACGTTCCGAAAGAAACGTTAACACGTCTTCTGTATAACGACTCCTGACTAAGGTTGCGCGTAAAATGAATTTCGATTGCTCTGACCCTTACAAAGTTGAGATCGTAATATCGAGTAGATCAGAATAGGATGAAGCTGGGCTAGAGACATAAACTAGTATACTGACGTTTAAAAAATTATCTCTGAAGTGGGAGCTGGTTTTCAGGGTGCAAACACGCGGATTTCCGAATTCATGGGTAGGTGGCCTACTATTTTTCATGCTGAAACTCAGGCTTAATGGTGTCGAGTTAATGTTGTAAACCGCACGATGGGCACTCATATTTTAATCTTCTTGGATAGTCAGACAGCACTTCTTGGTCTTCTTGAAAATTAAAATCAATTCGCTGTCTTCTTGGAAATTTAAATCAAATCCAATACTGGAGTGTTTTGATGCCCTCCAACAGCTAGCCGGCAAAAAAATGTACCTACTTTGAATAACTGGCCATTGAGCTTTCGAGGGCAATGAGATAACGAATGAGCTTGGTAGGAATGTCTCCGCTACTACTCTTTTGCCCATACCAGAACCTTTTTGTGGGGTGAATTAGTCCACCTTCTCGAACAAGATTAAATGGTGGAAAAGGACAGACTTCCAAAACGTGTGGGAGAACTAATGGAGTCTACGCCACTAGTGTATGCACGGAGAGAAGAAACATAATTACGACAATCATAATGGTGGGGCAATATAGTTTGATTGATAACTTTATCATAACATGGCCGCAGCGATCATATTCCCTCTTGGACGGGTTACAATTGGACTCGTTTCGAAAACTTTTTTGGGAATTCTGGAATCTGGCATTCTTATCATGTGATTATTATATGTATGGCCTTACATTTGTCAATTTTGTTTTTAAGAGAATCTACCTGTAAACTGCTTCTAATTGAATCATTTCTAACTCTTCAGGTTTTACCAGACACTCTACGTAAGTACTTCATTTCTGTTGCCTGTAAACGATTTTTTTTTAGACTTCGTATGGGTCTAACGAAGTCATTACCGACACCACAAGCAACAAGCTTTGCTATGAGTGTCCCGTGCAACAGCCGATTGAAATTGCCTTGGAAATATATATATCAACCACTTTACTCTTACCAAAATGGTAAAAGGAACGACTCTAATGTTACAAAAGAAAAGCTAACAGGCCTTTCGAAGATCGACCGCTACGGAAACCACACGTCGACAGCTTAAAAGTAAATTAGTCTCTAAATATTGTATTAGATGGTAATTACCCATGCTCTCATCACTTTAGAGAGCACAAAACAAATTGCAATTGGGCCCGAATTTTCAGGGTTATTAGCAGCACCCGTTTTAGGGAGTGCCCACCTTCCAGCATGTGGGAAGACTCCCGCTCAGTATTAGGAGTGTTGAAGAGCTCTGTTTAGGCATCAGTGCCATCCGGCCCTGGTGACTTGTTTACATTAAGATCCCCAAGAACCCTTTTGACTGCTAGGGGACGAACGAAGATCGTAGGCATAGCACAGAATTCTCTTTCAAGAACAAACAGTGGTTGATAACCGTTCTTTAAAAACGAATTTCATGCAAAGAATTTCATCCAAGTCAAACAAACACTTGTGCCTTGATTTAGCCGACATATGCTACGTAGGAATATAAAATTTCAATCTAATTAGATTTATTACCATTTCAACAGCAGCATCGACGTTGTCCTGTAGGAAACACAATGTTGACTTGTTTCAAAACAATCTGGCAACACTTCTGTACACCAAACAAATGGTGTTTGAATTTGAAAAAAAAAAAACTCACATACATGTGAAAGATTCTTAGGACAGGCCCTACATATTCAAAGTGTCAATATTTTTACAGGAAAAACTATGAAAAAACAAATCAAGTCCCCACGTTGTTTGAACACCACATACGATATTCTTGGGTTAGAATTTGACGATAATGTTATTCTTGGTTTTGTTTTTCTGTGTTCTATGTAGTTTTGGTGGGCTTCTAATAAGTTACAATTCGATTTGCTGTTTGTCGTTATTTTAATTTATTTCCTTAAAACTACAGAGTATTTTGCCTTTCAAATGCCACATGTCTTTTAATTTGACTTTTGCCATATTTTCCTTGTATTGTAGCAGATATAAACATATGTCACATGTTAAACAATTTTTTCTTTTTTTTTTTCATTTGTGTTTTAAACGACTTAACTAAACGCATTTTGCATTTAATCTGCATTGACATGTGATTTGTTTTGCTAACGAATTTCGTTGACTGACGTTCAACGTTTGCGGTTTATGATGTTGCTGGTGGTGATACAAAAACAAAACTTCTTAAATTTGTTTATGGCAAGTGCGGTTTATGAATATATGATAAATTGAAAACAGTAAAATATTATCTAAAACTTAAAAGTCCATCCGGTACTTCGTTACCGGTTATATATAATACCGGAGAGCAGAAGAATCTTAATTTTTTATTAAATTTTTAGCCAGGACTGACAACAATATTAGATTTGTTTTTTTTTTATATAGGTCTCTGAACATCTCAATTTGACTTATTCGAAACCATATCTGATAACGGAGGCGATCTCCGTGATAACACGAAGGACAAAGCTAATGGCACAGTGAGTGATAAGTCAAAACCCATTCAGTAAGGAATGCGGAGAGTTTTGTTGCCTACCTCTAGTGCAGATGATGGCACACATCTAGGTTATTCGAAATCGAGTCTATGGTTGAATGCGACCTCCGTGATAGCATGGAGGACGAAGCTAATAACACCGTGGTAGTAATGATGGCGAAGGAAATACAATATCTTGCGGTTCCTACAAATAAACCTCCATCACTGTAAGGCAGCCTCAGTTGCACTCTTGCTGCGCCTGACTACAGGAGGGGTTGTCTTGATTTTTATCCAAGTGCCCTAGGTGTGGAGTGATAGGGTTTGCGGATTGATGGCTCCTGGGTTTAAGTTGAAAGTTGCCAAGGGTGAGGCTCTTGGATATGATATGGATTACAGCGGCTAGCTTATTTTCCTATAAGCTAGCCGGTCTGATTCGGGAGTCTGAATCTTGGGGACCCCAGTTAATAGTGTGCTGTGATGCTAATGCTCATGATTCGATACGGTGAAGTACAGACACAATTGATAAAGTCGAGTCACTTTTGGAGTTTTTGTTAAGAACTAACCTGTATATTTGTAACAGGAGTAATAAATCAACTTTCGTTACAAGTAAGCGAAAAGAGGTTCTTGATGTAACACTTGTATCAAACACATTGATAGAATTTATGACTGCAGAGTTCGGAAGATCATTCTTTCTCAAATCATCGCTACATTGAGATTTTACTCAGGGCCCGGATAAGATAGTCTCCAGAAATCTGAGGAGAACAAACTGGGCAAAATATAGTGAGACTTTTTCATTGCTTTTGGATCTGCACCGCATAGTTCGGCGGAAATTAACTGTCTGGTTGACAATATAACAAATGTTTGTAATAGGTCTCTGGACGCGCCTTGCTCTTCTGCAATGTCTAAGGGCAAAAAAAGCCACCTTGGTAGTCAAATGAGTTGCAGACGAGCAGAGATTCCTGCAGAAAGCTCTTTAATAAGGCTAAATCTTCAAGAGCGGACAAAGACTGGTCTGTATGCAGTCTGTTATAAAAAGATGATCAGGATTGCCAAATGTGTTTCTTGGAAAAACTTCTGTGGATACATAAAGACGTTTCTGAGGCATCCAAGCAGAGCAATGTTTTGGCTTCTTCACCTTGCACACTGGGATATCTGAAAGATCCTAATGGGGTGTGGTCTTCTTCCAGTAGAGAGTCGCTGGATCTCCTTCTAAACACTAATTTTTCGGGCTATTCTATGGCGCCGTTTTAACCTTTGGAACATCCTGACACTCAAACATCTAAAATTGCTTCGGAAATAATAAATATGCCAACTTTAATCTGGGCGATTAAAAGCTTCAGGCTCAATAAATCCCTAGGACCTGATGGTATAATCCCGGCTGAGATTCAGCAAGTGTCGGACTATATAATCTATACACAGCATGCATTAACTGGTCGTATATTCCTTTAAAAAGGAGGGATACCAGAGTCGTATATATCCCTAAGGCTGGGAAAAATTCCCACACAGCTCCGAAGGATTTCAGACAAATTAGTCTGTCTTTTATTTTGTTACAGACAATGGAACGAATGATAGAATTATATTTGCGTAAAGTGATTGACACGAGGTTGCTTTTGACTAGGCAATATTCATATATTGAGAAACGGAAACAGCTCGATGGTACCATCGGGAGATCGCTTTTGCTAAAGGAGAACACTATGGTACTTAGCCTTTCTTGATATAAAGGGGGCTTTTTTAATATCATTCTTGACTCGATAATTGTGGATAATGGTCTAGGAATGAAGAATGTGATAGTTTTAATGGCTGAAAGTCTACTTGCCAATAGATATATAAGATCTGAATTCAGAGCGTCTGTCATATCTCGATTCAATGCTGCTCTCTCTAGAAGCACGTGGTTGCCATGTTGTCACATATTTTGACGACGTCGCAACAGCGATAAAGGAAAAGCACCTGTACCCAGAAAACAAAGTCGTTGCGACAATTGATTTTGTAACCAATCGAATAACCCGGTTGCATTTGCCGAATTATTCGTTTGTAACAACAGAAATTCAACTGAGAAGACAAAAGTTGGGCTTTACACTTGAATTCTGGTAACTTTAATCAAAATTCTGTTGTCAGAACCGACAATTGTCGCTGATGCAAACTATTCGATTGGCAACAAATTCTGTTGAAAGAATGAATCTGGTTTCACTGTGTGCCATCATTTAGGGACATTCTTTAGAGTGCTCTAAAAGGTCTGTCTAAATAGGCAAGAGACTTTGGTCTGGGAGTTAATCCCGGCACCCAGAAAAGTTTTACAGTAACTATTTACGGTTATTGAAAAAGTTTTTAGTTAAAGTTGTTTTAAACGTTTTATCGATTGTTTTTCAAGGAAACTAAAATATTGAATGATTTATACAGTTGTTAAAAAAATAAACTACAAAAATTTACGCTTTTGATCCTATTTCTCTGGACGGCACTGAAATCACCTTCTCAGATGGAGCCAAGTATCTTGGAGTGTTTCTAGATAGGATGTTGTATTTCAGGCGTAATATTGAGCAACGGGTGAGAAAAACAACGAATTATTCCTGTAAAAGGGCAATTGGAAAACGATGGAGTTTAGCCCTAGGTTCGTTGAATGGATTTAATACAGCAGTGGTGCGTCCAATTCTGCGGTATGAAATCATTGTCTGATGGCTTTTTTTGGAGAATAAAAGAAACTGTGTCTTTATCAAGAAGGTGCAGAGAATGTCATCGATGTGTATCACTGGAACCCTTGGTACTACACCACCGGCTGCATTTAAAATCTGCCTTCACCACCCAGCAAAATTTTCCATTCCCAATAATTGGTTCCTGAACTCATTATTTTATCCTCCAATCGTTAAACATTTAAGAATCGATGATTTTTGTTTGAAATAGTCACGAAAGCCATCGTTTGTTGGAGCAAGCTAAAATATTTTACATTGAGAATTATGTTGCGATTGCGATAGAAATCTGTTCCAAAAAAATTGCTGGGCTAATACTATTGGTCAATGCATGATTTTGAAACATACCCCAAAATGTGGACTGTGCTCCCTGTGTGAGCCTTCTTGACCTCAACTTTACCACTATTAAAGAGTATTGGGTGGGGAATATTCCGAGTAGTGGAGCGTCCAAAAATTTTTATATAGACGGATCGAAGCAGCATGATCAAGTGGGCTTCGGAGTCTATTCGGGAGAGTCTGGTTCGCCGGTTGCCAGATAATTGCGGTGTTTACCAGGCAGAGATGCTGTCAATAAATGAAGTGGCTGACTGGTTGAGATGCAAAACAACTGCAGTCAACATCTATTCTAATAGTCAAGCCGCGGTCAAGTCCTTGGTGTCAATGTTCCTGAAAACAAGGTCTGCCCTTAACTACCGCACGTCTTTAAATAAGGTGGCTAAGGAGTTACAAATACGACTCATATGGGACCCAGCACACAGGGACATTCCAGGGAATTAAAAAGCCGATGAGCTTGAAAGACTGTGAAATACCGTTCAGGTTTCAACGGAATTGAAGTGTGTTGGTACACCTTTAGAAATTTGCAAGTAAAGTCTACGGCTTTGTTCTGCAAAAATATGTATGGAATTTTTCTATTATCAGATGTATTGTGAGAAAAAAGGTCTCACAATTAAAGTATTTATATATTAGTGATAAAATACTACTCATGCCCCTCCTCAAGCAAATTTAGAATGTGTTAAAATGGTGACAAAATCGGCGAATGGTATTTCACTCCTCTTTATTTTGAATTTTAAAAATCGTTAACACAAAAATCCTAGGTGATCCTGTATTCGATTAATTGTTAAATACTTACACTGTTCAACAACAAAAAGCTCCCAGTGATATATCCAACTGATTGTGATATCTGGGGGTCGATTCTGGTTCTGTAAAAAACGTATGAATGAAAAAATATGTCAGTTTACTTCATTGAAAACTAATAGGCAAAGTGACATTATTTTTTCAGTTATAAATTATTCACAGAAACAGAATTGGCCCTCTGAATCCAAATCTGCAATCCAAATTTTTCTAGCCTGTACCGTTTTCGAGATATTCGCGTTCGAGATTTTCGCGTGGAAAAATTTTCAAACGCGAATATCGCGAAAACGGAACATTCTAGAAAAACTTGGATTGCAGTTTTGGAACCAGGAGGTCCATTTTATATGAAATCAAGTCCTATTTTTAAAAGAATCTGTAACAGTGGACCACCTAAAGATCGAAATAATTGTTTTTTTTTGACTTTTTAACACCTAATATTTCAAAAACGGTACGTACTAAGTAGAACAAATTGGATTGCAGATTTGGATTCAGGAGAGCAAAATCTATAAGAATAAGTTGGATATTTCACTGGAAGGTTTTTGTTGTCGAACAGTGTAATAATTTAGCTATAACTCGAAAAAAGAATCAGCTAGGATTTTTGTGTTAACGATTTTTAAAGTTCAAAATAAAGAGGAATGAAATGCCATAAGCCGACTTTGTCAGCATTTTACCACAATCTAAACTTGTTTGATGAGGTTTGTGTACTTTCCATCATGGGAAAATATGAAGTGTAATTTTTTTACTCAATAAATTTATTTTCTTTACTTCGAATTAAAGATTTCCCTTGTCATCAATTGAAACCACTTAAGCTTTTTTAAAGTCATCCCATGATTAACAGAATTTAATATACTCACTAGGTATTTGCTTCAAATTATTTGATAATTGTGGAGGAGTGTTACTCATTTCATTAACAAAAAGGGGTGATATTTTCACAGCATTTTTTTTTTTTTAATTTTTTTTATTATTATTTAATATCAATCTTTTATGAGTTTTTCTTAAGAAAAAAGACCCCCTTTTTCATTAATTTTCATTTTAAAAAAATCATTTAAAAAACTTTTTTTCATTTGTATCTTTAACAGATCATAATGTTTTAAAAGTTTGTTTATTTATTTCCCACACTTTGGGGGTGGTGTAGAACAAGTTGAATATTACAAAATACCTCCAACCAAACAACACCCCCATTTATTAAGTCTTTAGTTTCTTTATCTTTGGTAATGAAAATTAGAAAAGAAGAAGAAAATAAAGACATTTTGACTAAATAACAAATAAAACAGCTTACACTTTTTTGTGATTATGTTGTTCCCCACTCTAGAATGTTAAAATCACAGCATGTGTTCAATAAAATGGAAAAAACAAGAAAATTGTGATTTCATAATAGTTTTACTATTTTAGTGTTGTTATTTTCATAATGGATAAAGTTTAAAGCATTGCTATGTAAAATTTGAAAGCTTTTGAGAATTTTTGAATAAAAAGCTTAAAAAAAGGATTTTAAAGCTTAAATTGGAATCTTAATTAGAACTTAATTAAGAATACACCTAAGGAGAGCTTTATTTGAATATATTTAAAAAGCTTTATATTCCTAAAACTTTGTTAACAAGTATTAATTGACATATCGAAAATAAAAGCTTTTGTTAGAATATTAGAATATAAAGCTTTATCTAGGATGTATTTTTGTATCAAAATCAACCACATTTTGAGCCTTTTTCATATAAAAACTATCCATAAAGATTACTAGTAGAGCTTTCACTAGAAAAGCGAGGTACAATCTCCAGATCCCCAGACCAAATTTAAAAAAGAAGTAAGAAAAAAGGACCAGTAAGAGTGTTAAATTCGGCTGTGCCGAATCTTTTATACCCTCCAACATGCAAAAAAAAAATTGCAGGACGATTCCTTTTTTTTTGGGGTGAGGGTGTCGGTAGTGGAAATTGGGGGGAGGGGCAAATTTTCTCTCGTATATGTGTTTAAAAATTCATTAGTATGCTTTTTGCAATAAAGAAATACAATTTTATAATTATTCTTTTATTTTTTATTCCACGCCCATAAAAAGGGGCGGACCGAAAAAACGACATTTTCTAATTCTCTGGGTCCAAATGCAGGACTTTGAATTTCTTGCAGCATAAAAATGTTGCATTTGTTAAACAAAAACACAAAAAATCACGTAAAAAAAAGCTATTTTCAGAGGTTGGTTTAGTTCTTCAAGGGGGAACTTTTTGCCCCCTGGTCCAATTTTGCTCATTTACGAACTTAACCTGCCTATTAAAAAAATGTTCCCCCTTAAAGAACTAAACCAACCTCTTAAAAACGCAAATTTTTTTGAAGTTTTTTTTGTATTTTTGTGAACCAAATGAGACATTTTTATGTTCGTAGAAGTTTATAGTCCTGCGCTTGGACCCAGGGGAATAAAAAATGCCGCTTTTTTAGCCCCGCCCCTCTTTTAAGGGCGTGGATAAAAAAATAATTTAAATAATTATAAAACTATAATACTTAAGTGCACAAAGCAGACAAAAATGCACTTGTAAACATATACCGTGAGGGCCAAGGAGTCACCCCAGCTCACCGACCCCTCCCCCTACCTTGTCAAAAAAATTTTTTTAATTTTTTTACATGTTGTAGGGTATAATAGATTCCGCACAGCCGAATTTAACAGTCTCACTTGTTTAACATAAAAATTGTTTTTTTTATCCAAATCGGTCTCAAATATTGAAAAATGTGAAATGTGCTATTTAAAAAATATTAACAAAATATAAAAACGCTACTTTGGTCCAAAAATGCTGATCTGTGATTTTGATCCACAGGCGCTGATCAGCATTTTCGGACCAAAATCGTGTTTTTATATTTTTTAATATTTTTTTAGAAAACAAAAGTTGGAAAATGTTAAGTGTGTTATCTAAAAAATATTAAAAAAATATAAAAACGTGATTTTGGTCCAAAAAAGCTGATCTGCGATTTTGGTACACAGATGCTGATCAGCATTTTCGGACCAAAATCGTGTTTTTATATATTTTTTATATTTTCTAAATAACACACTTAACATTTTCCAACTTTTGAGACCAATTTGTATAAAAAAACAATTTTTATGTTAAAAAATCACCATCTTTGGACCAAAATCGCGGTTTTGGAATTTTTTAAATATTTTTCTATTAAAGTGCGGGATTAAGGAATTTTTTCTAGAAATGCTATAGGAAAAATGTTTCAGAATCTGACAGAATCTGAGACTTTTTCTTAGCAAGAAATGTCTCAGAATCTAAGACATTTTTCCTATTGAAAAATTTTCAGATTCTATGAACTTTTTTTCACAGAAAAAGTCTCAGATTTTTAAACCTTTTACTTTAGAAAAAGTATCAACGCATTTTTAAATTATTTTTCCTGTAGAAAAGGTCTCAGATTCTTAGATTTGTTTTGTATCGAAACATTTTTAGAAAGAAAAGTCTCAGATTTTTTTTTCTGAGACTTTTCTTTCTTCATTTTTCCTATAGAAAAAGTCTCAGACTCCGAGGCTTTTTTCCTATAGAAAAAGTCTAAGACGTTGACACCTTTTCCTATAGAAAGTCTCAGATTCTTAGATCTTCTGGCACTTTCTCCGAAAGAAAAAGTCTTAATACTGAAACTTGTTTCCTATAGAAAAAATCTAAGATTCAAAGACCTTTTTTCCTATCGCAAAAGTCACAGGTTCTGGGAACTTCTTCCAAAAGAATAAGTTTTAACTTCTGAGATTTTTTTAACAGAAAAATCTCAGATTTTGAGACCTTTTTCCTTTAGGAAAAGTTTTAGATTCTGAGACCTTTTTCCTATCAAATAAATCATAAATTTAGAGTTTCCCTAGAAAAAAATTCCTAAATTCTTACGCCATTTTACTATCGCTAAGGGCTCAGATTCTGCGATCTTTTCCCTGTAAATAAGTCCCAAATTCCTATTGAAAAATTATCAGATTCTGAGAGATTTGTCCTATTGAAAAAGTTTCAGGTTCAGAGACATTTTTCCTATAGAAAAACTTTCAGGTTCTGATATAGAAAAATAGAAAAAGTCACAGATTCTAAAACAGTTTTCTTATAGAAAAAGTCTTAGATTCGGAGACATTTTTCCTGTCAAATGTCAAATTCTGTGACATTTTTTCTATAAACAATTTTTCCTAAATAAAATTTCTCTTCGTAATAAGAACTTCCAGATTGACAAATATTTTTTCACAAAAATTTTTCACATTTTCCCTATAAAAATATTTAAATTCTTCATTTAAAAATTTTCAGGTTTTTTTCTATAAAAGATTTTCGGATTTCAAAACTATTTTCCTTTGGAAAATTTTTTAGAAAACTTAATTCTTTCTTTTTTCTTTCTCTTTTCTTTTTTTTTCTTTCTATTTTTTCCTTTCTCTTCCCGTTCTTTTCCTTTTTAAATTTGGTCTGGGAAATTCCCCCTTGTAACCGCGCATGCATATAGGGCTATAAGCTCTGTAAGTTTTACTTTGATCCTACAACATTTTGTTTTTCGTAGTACACAGGAAAAACTTTCAGCTATAAAAATTCAATTACCCATAGTAATCAAAAAATAGAAATGGTTTCAATTACTTTAATGCTCAAATTTGTATTTTTTTTTATTTTTCAAAGAAAAACAAAATAAATACCCACAATTTTTTTTCTATATGTGTGACACTAACATCTATCTATACAATAAATAGATGCTAATATCGTGAGAGGGTGTGAAATTTTTCTTTTATTTGTTTTTCTTTTGCTTGTTCGTTTTTAAATAACAATAAAGTTCGAAAACATGCAAGTACGGCGATAGCCTGGTGGTAGAGTATTGTGCTTAAAATGCGTTGTGGCGTTGGTTCGATTCCCCACAGATGCTTGTTTTTTTTTAATAAAACCTAAAACATGTTTTTTATATGTATATGTGTGTCTGATTCTATAAATAGATTTACAGAGTTGTTAAAATGCTACTTGTTGCTTCAGATTCTATAAATAGATTTTTTTTTACAGAGATGTTAAAACAAAACTTATTTTTGTATATTTTATTTATTTGTATAATATCAGTAAAGTTCGCTATTAATTTAAGACGTCTGTAGCCTGGTGGTTGTGTCTTCTGCTTTACACTCCGGCGTCCTTGGTTCAAATCTCACAACATTTTTCTGTAAATTTTTTTTAAATAAAAAAATATAAAACTAAAATTAAAAAGTAATCAAATACGGAAAAACGAGTATTTGAAAACAATTCAAATACTCAACTATTAATTTAGTAATTGGTCCAAGCATTTTCGTGCTCGGAGGAATTTCAAATACTAAAGTAATTGAATCAGTAGTTTTAGTAATTGAAATCAGTTTTCAATTCTTTCTGTGTACGTTTGAAATGAAAAGCTCCATATTTAAAAAAAAATCTCGGAATCTAAGAATTTTTCTAAATGGAAGAATGTCCAGAATCAAAGAAATTTTTTTAAATCAAAAATGCTTAGAACCGAAAAATTTTTTATAGAAAGCCGAGCCGACCATATAATACCCTACACCAGTGTTTACCACAAATCGGGTCCCAAGTCCAAACTCATTTAAAAAGAAAAGTTGTAATTTTGCAAAATCTGTAGTAAATTTACAATTTTACATTGGCAATGGTGTTACATGAACAAAGTAATATTTTTGCCACTCACTAAACAATGGCAGTAACTTAATATTGCCTTCTTCCCCATCCCAAAAAAAAAATCCAATAAGTTTTTTTGTATTATGAATACTTTGTTCTATCCATTCTTAGAGAGCCATTGAACGCAAAGCTGTAGTAACTAAAAACACGAAAAAAGTAAAATTTAAATTAACCGAATCTAGGAATACCCTACACCGAGTTCAAATCATTTTAAATAAAAAATTATTTGAGTGAAAATAAAAAAAATTTGTTGTATACTCAAAAAAAAACTTGTCAAATTACTATAAAAAGTCCCATTTTACCAATATTTGATAGTTTTTCTTGTTTTTAAACTAAAAATATTCGATCGAAATTTAAATTTTTCTTTGTAAATTTACAATTTTTTTCGTTAATGGCCAAATTTCCAAGGTAATTTTACAAGAAAAATTTAGTTAAGTCATGAAAGTATTTTCGCATCAAAAAATATGTAAATTTACAGCTTTATTGGTAAAAAACTCGTAATTTTTACTAGAAATTCTCGTAAAATAGGAGGTAGCAAAAAATTATTTGAAGATTTTTTTGTTATAGTTTTGTAAAGATTTTTTTTGATTTTATTTGGATAAAAAATTTGTGGAGTTTTAGTGGGAAAAAATTTTAGAGTGTAAACAACTTTGTTAAGTGTATTTTTATTTGTTTGATCACATAGATACTTAATAAGCATTACAAAACATATGAAAATGCTTATTACCCCTTTAAATAGAGGTGCGCTTACATATTCACTCATAACATTTGAACTACTTGACCGTTTTCGCTGAAATGAAATACCAACCTGACTAGGACTATAACAAATATATATGCGGAGCGCCATCATCATCTAACTGGTCTTTCAAAAGTTATCGTGATTTCAACAGACAAACTTGCAGACAAACATAGCTAGATCCTGTTAAAATTTGTCGGGGATCATGTAGATTAGAGTGTCCCTTATTTTGGAAATGTTGGAAATCTTGAGACGGTACCCGCTCATTTTTTTCCTTTTGACTTAAAAATAACTCAGGAAAAATTTTACGCCCCTAGGACCACGCCTTCCCTACGCGACGGGCCCTTAAAGAGCGGGGCCTAAAAAATCATTTTTCCATACAAACCAAAAAATTTTTTTTTTGATTTTTAATTTTTTTGTTATTATTTATTATATTACTTGGTTTGCTTATTCACAACAAAAAATTTGATTTTGGTGGGATAAGTCTTTCAGCGCTAAAAAATTTTTCGCAAAAAAAAATTTTGAGCCGCCGGGGTCCTACAGTAAAATATTTTTAAAAAATATTTTTTTTTAGTTTTGACCAGCAACGGTTTTAGCTGCTATGTTGCTTTAAATGATATATATTCATAAAAAAATATTTTTTGTATCTGTGACATCTTAATCGTGTTCTAAAAAAGGGTAAAAAATGCATTGATGATTTTTTTCGATACACGATAAAAATGTCACAAATATGAATAATATTTTTTTTGGAATATATATCATTAAAAACAACATAAAAACTAAAACCATTGCTTTTCAAAACTAAAAAAAAATATTTTTTAAAAATTTTTTACCGTAGGATTCCTACGGCTCAAAATTTTTTTTTTCGAAAAAGATAAAGATGTCACAGATATGAATAATTTTTTTTTTGGAATATATATCATTTAAAGCAACATAGCAGCTAAAACCGTTGCTGGTCAAAACTAAAAAAAAATATTTTTTAAAAATTTTTTACTGTAGGACCCCGGCCGCCCAAATTTTTTTTTTGCGAAAAATTTTTTAGCGCTGAAAGACTTATCCCTCCAAAATCAAATTTTTTGTCGTGAATAAGCAAACCAAGTAATATAATAATTAATAACAAAAAAATTAAAAATCAAAAAAAAATTTTTTTGGTTTGTATGGAAAAATGATTTTTTAGGCCCCGCTCTTTAAGGCCCCGTCGCGTAGGGAAGGCGTGGTCCTAGGGGCGTAGTTATTTTTAAGTCAAAAGGAAAAAAATGAGCGGGTACCGTCTCAAGATTTCCAACATTTCCAAAATAAGGGACACTCTAATGTAGATACTTTATAGAATCCTAGACCGATACATAAAAGTGTTACAAACGGTATGATAAATCTCCACCACCAAGTGTAGATTAAAAAAATTCGATATTTTTTAAAATTTTCTACATAAGTTGACATCATTTCATAGAATACAATGCACCTTGCAAAGAGTTTTTAACCTAAATATAAAAAAAGAAAAATATAAAAAATTGTATATGAAAATAATGACAAAAATTTTTTCATATACTCGTTCACTCGTACATACTGCGTATGCACACACACACACACACATGCTACATACATTTTATTTATTGTCTTGAAAGAAAATCGATGAACTTGATGATGGTGACATTTTTGTTTTCGTTTTTAAATGGAAAAACAAAATTGAAAGAAAATATAATTAAATTTGTTACCAAACTTTATGAATTTGTTGTTAATGAAAAACTATACACTAAAAAAAAAAATTTGTAAAGTTACCAATAAATCTCGTGATTTTACGAGGCTATTCTCGTAAAATATGACGTAGGTAAAATTCTCGTAAAATTACGAGGATTTCCTCGTAATTTTGAATGCGCCAAAAATTGGTAAAATAACTAATTTTATTGGTAAAAATATTGTTTTAAAACCGGAAAAATTAAAAAAAAAATGGTAAACTACAAGAAAAATTGGTAAATATGTTGAAAAAAATGGTAAATTTACAAACGAAAATGGTAAATTTACAAAAAAAAAATTGTTTGGTTAAACAATATAAATCCTCATAATAAAATCATTTTTGTAAAATAACTTTTTTTTTTAAAATATTTTTCAATAAAAAAAATTTTGTCTGGGACTTAGAAAATTAGAAAAAAAAAAATAGAAAATTTACAAAAAAAAAATGTTTTTTTGTTAAACAACATTAATGCTCGTATAACATATTTTTTGTAATATAACAGTTTTTTTTGTAAATCAACTAGAATCCTCGTAATAAAAACTTTGTTGTAAAATTACAGTTTTTTTTTGTAAAATAACCTTTCAAAATGGTAGAATACAATAACGAAAATAAACTTGTAAAATTACCAATAAAACTGTAGTTCTCGTAAGAGCATAGTACAGGATTTTCTGTTAAAAAACAATGAAAATTGTTAAATATTGGTAGAACGGGATTACAAGGCATTTTACCAGGCGTTTTACCAGTTTATTTTTTTGAGTGTAGAGATTTTTAATTGTTTTTCTTTTACAATTATTGAAAGCTGCATTTAAAGACTTCACAAGTTTTTAGTCTATTAAAAGCTTAATTGAATATTAATATGACATTTTTATTGAAAACTTTAATTGAAAGGCTTACTGCAAGAACTTGATAAGCAACATTTAATTTTTTCGTGGTTTTCGCCTTCTGCAGATGTTCCATTGACAGATTTTTGGCAGAAGTCTTGCTTAAACCCTTCGTACAAGTATATTGAGAAAAAAAGTTCTGCAAAAGTTATATTTTCTACATTATTTTAAAAGTTTTAAGGCAAAAACCACCATAAAATGAAATGTCGCTTATCGTGTTTTTACAATAAGCCCTTCAATTGAATTTGTCTGAATTTCAATTGGGCTTTTCTGTGTTTTTATATTTTTTTCCGAATTTCTTGGAATTTTGGGCCTTTTAAGTAATTGCTAATTAGTGAATTTGCATAGAGCTTTTTTGAAGTTTAAATGGGTCTTTCTGAGTTTACATTGTAATTTCCTTAATTTGAACTAAGCTTCTCTGTATTTTTAATCGAACTTTTTTTTCAATTAAGCTTTTATAATTTCAGATTTTTAATTGGGATTAATTGAATTATTTTTCTTATCCTTGATGAATCCTAATTTAAGTTGAACTTTTCTGAACTTCAATTCCGTTTCTTTGTATTTCTTTACACAAAAAAAAAACTTGTCAAATTACTGGAAAAAGTCTCGTAATCCCATTTTATTTTTTTATACCCTCCACTTAGTGATACAGGGTATATGTATATAAGTTTGTCACTCCGTTTGTAACTCATCGAAATATCGATCTGGGTCCCCATAAAGTATATATATTCATGATGCCCGATCGATTTTATGACATTCTAGCGATGTCCGTCTGTCTGTCTGTGGAAAATGCTGTCACGGACAAAATATTGCACAGAGATGACTGAAACTTAACATATTTATTGGAAGCTCTCCCGAGAAGTTTGGTATTGCATTTGAGCGATATCGGTTCAGCGGTTCATAAGTTATGAACGAAAATATAAGCACACCTCAAAAACTTCAGTACATTCAACATAACCTAAAAATACAAAATGCTTTAATTCGGCTTCTGGTTGACATATGTGAACATAATTGAACACCAAATGGTATTTAAACAAGTACGAACATATTTTTTGACAAAAAAAATAAAATCGCGGAGTTTTTTTAACAAAATTTTTTTTTGTGTAAATTTTTTTTCCAAAAAATTTTTTTTTTAAAAATAATTTCCTTTTAAATAAAGTTTTTTGCAATAATTTTTTCGAAATTGTGGAGGGTATCACTACATTCGGCAAGTCCGAATTTAACTTTTTTACTTGTTTAATTTTTCGTTGTTTTTTGACAAACAATTTTTGATCGAAATTTACATTTTTTTTTTTTGTAATTTTACAAATTTCCAAGTTTTATTTACAAAAAAAAAAAATCTAGTAAATTCACGAGAATTTATTGCGCCAAAAAAGTTGCAAATGTACAAATTTATTGGTAAGAAAGCTTGTAAAATTACACAAAATCTCATAATTTTTACAACACACAAAAAAAACTTTGTAAAATTACTAGAAAAAGTCTCGTAATTCCATTTTACCAATATTTGACAGTTTTCATTGTTTTTTAACAAATAATTTTCGATCGAAATTTTCAGTTTTTTGTAATTTTACAGTTTTTCTTGTAATTCTACAAATTTCCATGGGTTTTACAAAAAAATCTAGTAAATTTACGAGAATTCCTTGTAAGTTTTGATTCGACAAAATAGTTGTAAATTTACCATTTTATTGGTAAAAATATTGTAAAATTACAAAAAAGCTCGTAATTTTTGCAAGGAATTCTCGTAAAACAGGAGGTAGCAAAAATCTAGTAAAATTACGAAACCTCCTTGTAAGTTTAATCGCGTCAAAAAATTGTAAATTTACAATTTTATTAGTAAAAAGCTTGTAAATTACAAAATTATTGGTAAAAAGCTTGTATAATAACAAGGAATTCTTGTCAAATAGGAGCTTGTCAAATAGGAGCTTTTTAACAATAATTTTGTAATTTGACAAGCTTTTTACCAATAAGAATGTAAATTTACAAATTTTTTGACGCAACAAAACTTACATTTAAAAATTGTAAAATTACAAAAAAATTTAAATTTAGATCGAAATTTGTTTGTTAAAAAACAATTAATTATGTCAATCCCCAATTATTTTTAAATCTACATTTAATGTTTTTATTGTTTTTACAACATAATTTGTAAAAATTCAATAAAAAGTGACACATTTTATGTTCTTTCACTTTCATTAACAAAATTTCTCTAGTCCCAAAAAAAATACACATAATGTAGAAACATCCTGCTGTCAACAAACTCTAGCAGTGCGCATAAAATTATTCCTAAAAATTTATTCGGTCGTTAAAATGCAAACATTTTCTTTGTGCATGTTTGTTTTGAAAGAAAACGCACGTTTTGCCTACAAAAAAGTTCTATGACATTTTTTTTTGACAAATGATAACACTTGTTAATCATTCATAAAATTAAAAATAAAATAGAAGCACAACACATCATTGTTTGGAAAAACCTTTGAATATTAAATAAATATTTTTAGATTAAAAGCAATAAGTAAATTTCATATACTCTATGGTAATTTAAACGTTAAAGAAATTAAAAAATCTAACTATATTTTTTTCAGTGTATTATAGATTAAGTTTTATAACTGACATCTAGGTAGCGTCCCTGAAATAGTCGAGACACACACCAGCCGCCTAGTCTTATTGGTGACATATAGATGGCAACCCTCAATAACACGGTAATACAGTTCTTTGGTAATGAACTGTATTGCCGTATAGCACGTGAACTGTATTACCCTAGACGTTATTTTGTAAATTTTATTATACAAATTTTACAGCATGGTTCTAGGCGTACTTTTTTTTTTGTTTTCGCAAAAACAGTCATTACCAGTGTTGCCAGAAAAATATTGAGTACCATTTTACAAATTGATGTCCCCCAAAAATCCGCAAACCCACTATTTGTCCAAAAATTTACAAAAAACAAACTTAAAACTACTCAGATTTCGAAATTTTTGATTTTAAGAACACTTTGAATGGGTTTTCCTTTAAAAATTATTGAAAAATTTTAATAATGACTTAATTTACAAATTTTTAAGATACATTTTATGTTAGAACTGGGCCCATGACCAGATTAGTGCTTGATTCACGCCTAGTTACGCGTGAGAGTTACTGAAACTCAATTTTAATCACGTGATTGTGAGCGAGTGCGTGAGTGAATGTGAGTGGAAAAAAATTGAGAGACAGTGTGTGTGCAGTGGATGGTACAGCTTTTGAGATTGGGGGGGGGGGGGGGGGGGGTTTAATTTCTTTTTAATTCGAATAAAAAAAGTCATCAATTCACCGCTGTCAGACAAGCTAAAACAGGGATACTTTTTGTTTGCATAAAAAAGAGATGGGAAATCTATAAAATCTTTAAGATTTTTTTTTAGAAAAAATTACACACAAAAAATATTTTTTTTTAATTAAATTAACTACACATATTAAGTTACTTGTTAAAACCTTTTTAGTAAAAACTTTGTTTAAATGCTGATTTTAGCAAAAAATTTGCTAAACGACTATTAATTTCGAATTATAGAACAAATTTGTAAAATTTACAAAATTTTCTTGAGTGTAGGGGGGACATGGTATTTTTTTTTACTTTAAAGTGGGGCTTGGCTCAAAAAAAGGTTGGGAACCATTGCTCTAAAGAATTTTTGAGAATTTTTTTCTTTAGAAAAGGTCTCAGATTCTTAGATTTGTTTCGTATAGAAAAAGTTTTTAATCCTGAGAACTTATTTCTATAGGAAAAGTCTTAGATTCTGAGACCTTTTTCGTATAGAAAGAGTCTATAGGACTCTGGCACTTTTTTTCTTAAGAAAGAAAAAGTCTAAAATACTTTCCTATAGAAGAAGACATTTTTCTTATCGAAAAAGTCTCAGATTGTGCTACGTTTTTCCTGTAAATAGTCTCAAATTCGGTTACTTTTTTCTACAGAAAATGCCTCAGATTTTGAGAAATTTTTTCTTTTTTTTCCAGAGCCTCAGCCTTTGAGACAGTTTTCCAGATTCTGAGGCATTTCCTCTATAAAAAAGTCTTAGATTCTCAGACATTTTTCAAATAAAAAAAAGTTTCAGATTCTGAGACATTTTTTATATAGAAAAAGTTTCAGATTCTGAAACATTCTCAGATTTTGATGCATTTTTTTTGTAGTTTTATATCAAAATTGTCATGTTCACAACAATTTTTCCCAAAGAAAATTTCTCTTCATAATAAGAACTTCCAGATTGACAGATATTTTTTCACAAAAAAATGTTAGATTTAATCACATTTTTCCTTTAACAAATATCAGATTTTTCCTATAAAAAGTTTCAGATTTTTCCTTAAAAAATGTTCGAATTTTTATACCCTACACCACTCTGTGGTACAGGGTATAATGAGTTTGTGCTGATGTTTGTAACTACCCGAAATATTGGTCCTAGACCTAGCTTCAAGTCTACCGATTGAGAATTACTTTTAGAGTCGATTTAGCGATGTCCGTCCGTCCGTCTGTCCGCCCGTCGGTCTGTCCATCTAGCGGTTTAAGCACGATACAGGTCGCAATTTTCAATCAATTGACTTGAAATTTAAAACTTAAACATCTTTTGGGCCAAGGACGAAGCCTATTGAAATTGGAGAAAATCGGTCCATGTTAAGACCTAGTCCCCATACAAACGCCCCCTTTGGATTCGGCTTAAATGACTCTAATAACCGTGTTATAATAGATATCGCTTTAAAACCAAATTTTGTAATAAAATTTTGTATGCACGAATCACTATTCCAAATTTCAAGGGAATCGGGTTAGTCCTTCTGGTAGTCCCCATACAAACCACCTTCCCGATATTCACATAATTCCCTCAAAATTCATGAATATGGAAATATTTGATAAAAATGTTTTTTTAGTTGTTAAACGTGAACTTTAGTAACCTAATCAAATCGGAATATAATTGGACCATTTTATAGTCCCCTATAAAAAAAATTTCGACCGATATTCAATTAAATCGGTCTATTGACAAAAAAATAAACCAATTCCGCTAAAATTTTATCTGTGTGTGTTTTCTAAACTTAATAAAGATCTAACAAAAGATCCAATCGGTCCAGGTTTGTACTTGGGACCCATTTTCCGGAAAACACTGGTGCAGGGTATCATATGGTCGGTCTTGACCGACTATAACTTTCTTACTTTTTTTTCCATGAAAGATTGTCGGATTTCAAGATTTTTTTCCGTTGGAAAATTTCCATCTATCTTTTTTTCTTTTTTTCTTCTTTTTCCTTTTTGAAAGTTGTCTGGCGGGGCGGGAAATTTTCTCTCCCCCCCTGTACCCCCTCATGGTGTGTGAGTATGATTTTTGCGTGATTTAGTGTGTGAAAGTCAATTTTTTTGCGTGAATTTGTGTTGTTTATTTCCTCTTCATTTTTCTTTCGTCCCAAAAAAAGGGGGAAAAAAATGTAAAATTTGTCAAAACTTAAAATTTTGTCAGATTTAAAATGTATAAAAAAAAGTTTCGTGAATGAAGCTTTTGTGAGTGTGAGTTGGCTAAAATTTACTCACGTGATTGTCAGTGAGTGTGAGTAGAAAAAATAATCTCTCAAGTGAGTGTGTGTGCGTGATTGGAATATTACTGTCGTGAGTGTGAGTCAAAAGTGACTTACGCGAACATCTCTATTTTAGACCAAATTCAATATTAACAGTTATATTTATTGCTGGTAACTTATCAAAAGCTAATCATTGATTAACACTAAACATTAATTATTTTTATATAAATTTGACATTTATATGACAATGATCATTAGCATTAATCATTGATTATCTTTTGATAAGTTACCAGCCCTTAGTAATCTTTTTTTAATAATCGAATACAAAATCGAATTTCCGAATCGCAATGGAATGACACCAAAAGCAAATGGAAGTTGACATTTTACATAACAAAACCCCCAAGATTTTTTTTTAGCTCAGCGCTAGATTTTTTTTACACACATTTGAAATTGATGAACTTTTATTATAATTATAATAACAATTGAGTTTTGTTATGGAATATATCACCTTTCATTTGCCTTTGGTTTCATCCCATTCTGATTTTGGTTGTTGCACTATGTAATGGGTTCCAGAACTCATTGTACTTAAATTCAAATATCGGGATCGCTGGACCATATGGAGAATGTCCTTGAATATTTGAGCTATTTACAGACTATTCGTTTTTCGGATTGATAAAAAAAAATATTTTTGATGCGCTTGTAAAAATTTCTAAAATTTAAAAGACCAATCGGGAATCCCGATTCGGGATATAAAAACAGTTTAATTTGTTTCTCTATTTTTGCGTTTATTCCATAAAAAATATATTTTTGACAGATTGTCAAAATACAATAGGTAACATTGTTCATAAAACCCTATAATTCGGTTGTAAAAAAAGTCGTCCAAAGGAATTTTCGTCAAAAATTTACCCGTGGACTTTCAAAATAAATAACAAAGTTTTTTTAATTATTTTGTATTTAAATTTTTATTTATTTTATTTTAAATTATTCAATAATATTTTATTTTCCTTTTTTATATAAGGAATTTTTATTTTATAATTTTTAAAAACTACTGTTATTTTTTTAAATAAATTATCACCTATTTTTAACCGTATTTTGTTGGTAATAAACTAATTAACAATTATTTATTTTTACAGAAATATTAATTTAATATACAAAATGGGTTTTAGAGGCGTACTTTAAGATAAATGGGAAATATGTATTTAATTAACTAATTTTGTTACAGTTTTTAATAAAATTTAAAAAAATTTTGCTTCTTGAAATATTTTAAAAGTAAAACAAATATTTCAAAAGTGAAACTTAATGACAATTTTTAGTTTTAATGACAAGGTCGTTTAAAAGTTCTAAGAAGAGCTTTTGTAAAAAGCTTTTTTTGATCCTAGAAATAATTCAATACCAAAATAATGACCAAATTGTGTGTATGACCTTAAAACCCATTTTTCTCCAATTTTATGATTATTTTATTAATATTTGGTATTATTGGTATAAAATATTTAATTTTCATTAGAAAAACTTGTTGATGTTTTTTATTTACCCTGTTTTCAATTTCGGAATTACTAAATATGATTTATGGTTTATTTTTTTTTTATTATATGAGGAATCAAGACAAAAATCTATTACTACTTTGTTTTTGTAACCTGTGTATGTAGAATGTATTTTTTTGATTTATTTTCTAATAAATTCAGAGAGTTTTTAATTATTTATTATTATTTTAAGCCCGATAATTTATAATAAAATTAAAACACTTTATAACAGGATTATAAAATAAATTTTTATAAAAAATCCTTGTTAAAGCATAGTACTCTGGTTTTCACGGCGAAAATTTTACTTAAACTTTAAGAAGTTTAGAAGAAATTTTTATAACAAAACTGAAATGTCACTTTTTCACGCCAATTTAAATTTTATTGTATAATAAATATGCGTGAAAACTTTTTAACAATTTCCCTATAGTTTCTCGCGTTACCAAAAACTATTTTTTTTTATGGAGTTTAACAGATTTTTTCCTGTAAAATCGAACAAAGTACTATGCTTGAAGGAAAAAATCTGTCAAACTCCATATAAAAAAAAATTAATTTTTTCAACTCGAAAAATTATAGGGAAATTGTCAAAAAAAATGTTCGCAAATATTTATTGTACAAGACAAACTAAATTGTTTTGATAGTTTCTTTCTTATAATTGTCAAAAGTTATTGATTTATACATTTTTTTATTACGATTTGAGGAGTTTAAAGATCAAGTGAAATTTTTGCTGTGAAAAACAGAGTACTAGGCTTAAAACTTGTTAAAAGTGTTAAAATATTAATATGAATAAGGGGGGTAAATATTTTAATTTGTACATAAAGGGATTTTTTTTTTAATATTTTGAATATTTGTTTTCGATTTGTGTTTTTGAGCGTATACCAGCAAAACTTTATATATTGGAATTATTTACAAGGGACTATAATATTGCATTACCCAGCTGAGATTTTTTAAAATCGTTGCCTTATATCAGTCAGATATCATAACGAAAAATAAAAAAAATTTTATACATAAATTACAATGATGGTTTTCAAGCCAAAACATTTTCTCCCTGCAAAGTGCGATATGCAACATTTACATATAAACAAATTTTTATATATAAAGTTTCGCAGTTCGCACCTTGCAAAAATACAAATTGTTTACGTGAATACCACTAATATCAACATCAAAAAAGTTAAATTCGACTTTTCCAAATCCACGAATAACCAGCAAAATTCCCAAAAAAAAAATTGAGAAAAAATTAATGCTATTAACGGTAATGTTATCACTAAAGAAAGTTTTTTAGACTTGTACTTAATCGTTCAATTGAGTGAGTTCTCATTTTCGTTCATTTCATATTAAAGACCTAGTTCGTTCTTCTAGTTCAATCGGTAATTTATTGGTTTCGTTCAACTGTTCTTGAACAAATCATTTTGATCATGTCTGTTGTTCGTTCATCTCGTTCAATTTGGTTAATTTTTGTTTTCGATAAACAGTTTGTGAACGAATCATTTTGACCATATCTGTTGTTTTGGCTTTCGTTCAAAAATACAAAAAGGTTGAAAAAATACATTACACTAAAAAAAGACATAACTAAAATTTTGGAAACAATTTAGTTAAATTTAACTAAAAAAATTATAAATTTTCTAAACTTTGAGAAAAAAATTTTATTTCATTTACTTACAAATAGTTCATAGTTTTCTATGAACTTAGGTAAACAATTTTAAGGAAAAAAATTGTTCCCAAATCTAAGATATACAGTCAAGCATTTTTAAGATATTCAGTCAAACTCGGTTATAACAAACTCTGTTATAACGAATTCTCGATTAAAAAGGACTAATTCTTAAGTCCCATCGTTTTGGCATTTTTTACACAAAATACTTCTTTTATAACGAACTCGGTTACAACGAATCCTCGGTTAAAACGAACTGTTTATTATAGTGAACTCCTTGAACTCACTTATACAAAATTTGTGTCGAGAAAAGCTTTTAAAAACAGCTGGGAATGAATATATAAATGTAATGTTTTGTTATATATTAGAGGTATTCAGAATTTTGCTCTGAATACTCCTATTGTTTTATGTATTTTTGTTACAAATAATAAATTTTTATATTATGCGAGTATTTTGTCCCTTTTTTTAATATGAATACAATTAATGTTACATTTTAGCTCTCAAAAAATTATGTAAATAAAATCAACTAAATATGACAGTTGAAACAACTGCCTTGTAAGTTGTTTTGGGGTCAACCTTTGCTAACTGCAACAACTAACAAATGTAGTTATTTTACACAGAAAAAAATAAAAAAAATATTTGAGTAAATTTTTAATACTATTGAGTAAAAAATTACTGAATTTTTCACCAGTAAACGATTTAATAGTATTGAGTAAATTTTTAATAAAAATTTATTAAATGTTCGAAAAAAAATTGTGTCAATTTTTTAATTGTGTCAATTTTCAAAATTTATCTATTTATTTTTTTTAGGGTCGAACCAGAATCAAACTGCGTCGCGCAAGACGTAAAAAAAACAAAAACAAACACCTCAAATTGGAAATTTTTACGTCCGTTTGATTTAGGTTGGACGCTTAAAGTTTAAAAAAGTTTTAAATTTTTTTACAAAAAAAAAAAAACGTTGTCTTTTTATTTTTAGTACCAAAAGGTACATAAAAATAAAATGTATTTATTCGGCCTTTATATATGTATATATATTCGATTAGAGTTTTATTCTAGTTCGAGGCCCAAAAATATTTCTATTTATGATATTGTCATAATAGAGTATTTTTAATTTATTGCTTTAAAAAAGTTACTATCTCATAGTATGTCTGTACTGATCAGTTTCATCCCCACTAAAGGAATCTTCAGCAGACTTTAGAGAATCATCGTTGGTCAATCAAACATCAAACCAGACATAATATTTGATATATTTCCCAAGTTATATGAGAAGTACTATTATGAAGGTCCGAAATCTGTTTTCCAACAAAAATAACTCTTTTAAAGCAAAAATTGTATATATTAAATCACCGTCGGTAACTATTAATATATGTGTTGCTGTTATTTTACAATATACAACATATATTAATAGTTACCGACGGTGATTTAATATATACAATTTTTGCTTTAAAAGAGTTATTTTTGTTGGAAAACAGATTTCGGACCTTCATAATAGTACTTCTCATATAACTTGGGAAATATATCAAATATTATGTCTGGTTTGATGTTTGATTGACCAACGATGATTCTCTAAAGTCTGCTGAAGATTCCTTTAGTGGGGATGAAACTGATCAGTACAGACATACTATGAGATAGTAACTTTTTTAAAGCAATAAATTAAAAATACTCTATTATGACAATATCATAAATAGAAATATTTTTGGGCCTCGAACTAGAATAAAACTCTAATCGAATATATAAAAAAAAAAACTTGTTTTTTCAAACTTTACCAAACATATTTATGTCTCAAAAACATAGGAAAATTTTATAATGACGATTACAAACTTTCATATACATACACAAAAAACAATAAACTAAACGAGAATTCAAAAAACTATTGCGAGTTAAAAAAAAAATAAAAAAACTATTAAATTTTTATTTAATTATTTACTTAAATTGTTTTTAAAATTTTTGAGTAAATTTTTAATTGCGTCAATTAAAAAATTGTTCAATTTTTGTTTTTAAATTTAAACAAGGGATTACTCAAATTTGTTTTCTCCATATTTTTCTCTGTGTATCTGTAAAAAATATAACTGTCTTTTATATGAAAACAACTTGTAGTAAGATTAAACATTTTTAGTTAAAACAATTTCAACAAAAAATGTTTTTTCAAAGTAAAAATTATTATATTTTTAATAATTATAAAAATAATAATGTTTAAACAAGAAAATTATAGTTGACCATGACCAACCATATAATACCCTACACCAATGTTTTCCGGAAAAAGCTCCTAAGTCCGATCATGATCCGATTGGATCTATCTTTCGTTAAATATTTAATTAGTGCAGAAAACATACACAAACGAAATTTTAGTGAAACAGTTTTTTTTGTTGCCAATAGATTCATTTACCTGCAATCGGGGAAATTTTTATGAGGGGACTAAGCCAAAAAATTCCAAATTACTTTAAAATTTGGAATGGTAATTTGTAAATACGATTACCTGCCAAATCGAAAGTATACCTGTTATATTACGGTTACTAGAGTCATTTGAACCAAATTTAAAGGGGAAGTTTGTATGGGAGCTGGGTCGAAACGTGCAGCGATTTTTTTAAACGATTATTTAAACAAAAAGTTCTCTAAACCACTAGTATAAAGTTTTAAACAATTTTGTAAAATCTGAAAATTTTTCTAGTAGTAGTGAGGGCATTGTAGTTGTTTATACCTGATGTAGTTGTTTATGCTGATGTTTGTAAATACCCGAAATATTGGTCCAAAACCTACCTTAAGGCATACCGATCGACCCAAAATTACTTTTTTAGTCGATTGAGCCATGTCCGTCTGTCTGTCTGTCCATCATCTAACGGTTTAAGCACGATACAGGTCGCAATTTTTTTCTATTGGCTTGAAATTTGAAACGCTCCCTTGAATTTGACTTAAATGACTCTAATAACACAGTGATACAAAATCGAACTTTCGGAATCGGAATGGGATGAAACCAAAAGCAAATGAAAGCTGACGTTTTCCATAACAAAACCCTCAAGGCATTTTTTTTAGGTCAGAGCTAGATTTTATTTTACACGCATTTAAAGTTGGTGATTTTAAAGCATTTAAAGTTTTTGTGTACTAAACGTGTCCAACTTTAAAGACCCCTGGTGGTGCCCTTATTGGACATGTAGGGTCCAGTTTCCAAACTTAAGCTCAAAATTACTTCAGCTATGACTGGTATGAATTTTGCTGCAATCGGTCCAGTACCTATTTACTGAATAGCCAAATTATTAAAATAAACCATGTACACCGTTGCGTATGATTGTTATTTAAAGGCAATTATTAATACATATAAATCACTGGACACCGTTGCGTATGATTGTTATTTAAAGGCAATTACAATATTAATCATCCGCCACTAATACAGTTTTCAAGCATTTATTATTGTAATTATAATAAAAGTGCACTAACTTCAAATGCGTGTAAAACAAAGTCTAGCTCTGAACTAGAAAAAAACCTTGAGGGGTTTGTTATGGAATATGTCAACTTTCATTTGCTTTTGGTTTCATCCCATTCCGATTTTGGGTGTTGCACTGTGTAACCGAATATGTAATAGGTAGGGATGAGATTTTCATGCACTAAAAAATCAAAAATATGCACTAAAAAATATAAAAATATGCACTAAAAAATAAAATTTGTGCAATCAAAATCTTGTTTTTATGCGAAAAAATTCTAAAAAAGTTAAAAATAACGCCTGATTTGAATAGTAACTTTTAAAACTTAAGATTTTTTAGAAACTACTACAACAATCTATAATTTTTTTTTTTTTTTCTTATTTTCAAAATAAATTTTTGTTGTTGCTAATTTATGCCAAAATATGCAAAAATATACACTTAAAAGTTGAAAATATGTACAAAATATGCATTTAAAACCAAAATATGCAAAAATATGCATTTTCACCAAAATATGCAAAAACAAATCGATGCCATTTTAACGCGAATTTCTTGATTCGTAAAGTTAAAAATGATACCTAGCAATTGGTATCATTTTGAAATTTAACAGATATTCAATATTTGTATACACAAATCACAATTCCAAATTTTTATCGGATAAGTCCTTCTTGTAGTCCCCATGCAAACAACCTTCCCGATATTTACACAATTCCCTCAAAATTCATGAAAATGCAAAATATTTCATTATAATTTTATTTATACACACAAAAAAAAACCTTGTCAAATTACTAGAAAAAGTCTAGTAATCCCATTTAACAGCTTTTCTTGTTTTTCAACAAAAAATTTTCGATCGAAATTTAAATTTTTTTTTTGTAATGTTACATTTTTTATTGTAATTTTACAAATTTCCAAGTTAATTTTACAAAAAAAAAATCAAGTAAATTCTCATTGTAAGTTTGATTGCGCCAAATTAATTGTAAATTTACAATTTTATTGGTAAAAATTTTGTAAAATTACAAACAAGTTCGTAATTTTTACTAGGAATTCTCGTAAAAAAGGAGGTAGCAAAAAATCTATTAAAGTTACGAAACCTCCTTGTAAATTTGATGGTGTCAAAAAAATTGTAAATTTACAATTTTATTGGTAAAAACCTTGTAAAATTACAAAATTATTGGTAAAAACCTTGTAAAATTACTAGGAATTCTTGTCAAACAACAGGTAGCAAAAAAATGACAAACTTTTCTCGTAATTTTACAAAGTTTTTTTAGTGTATCGTTTAAATTTTACAAAAATCAAAAAAAAAAATTTTGGAAATGTTGGAAATTTTAGTTACCTCATAAAAATTACAAGAACCATTTCGGTTAAATTAGAAAATTAATATGATGAAATCTGCATACACTCAAAAAAAACTTGTAAAATTACAAGAAAAACTTGTAATTTTTTTTTTGTTTGCTACCTCCTATTTGACAATAATTCATAGTAATTTTAGAAGCTTTTTACCAATAATTTTGTAATTTTACAAGGTTTTTAACAATACAATTGTAAATTTACAAATTTTTGACACGATAAAATTTACAAGGAGGTTTCGTAATTTTACTATATTTTTTGCTACCTCCTATTTTACTAGAATTCTTAGTAATTTTACAAGCTTTTTACCAATAATTTTGTAATTTTACAAGCTTTTTACCAATTAAATAGTAAATTTACAGTTTTTTAGCGCAATTGAAATTACTAGGAATTCTCGTGAATTTACTAGATTTTTTTTTGTAAAATTATCTTGGAAATTTGTAAAATTACAAAAAAAAATTTAAAATTACCAAAAAAAATATAAATTTCGATTTGTTAAAAAACAAGTTAAACTGTCAAATATTGGTAAAATGGGATTACGAGGTAATTTGACAAAGTTTTTTTTTGTGTGTAATGACAAAATCAGTAAAAAAATATTATGATTGGGGTCTTACTTTAAATTAAAAAAAAAAGAAAAATCGAAAAAAATGTATAGAATTTAATTCAAATCCGATTATAAGAACTTTACAAAAATTATTTTCTTCTGCCCAACCCAATTTGCAAAACCAAATATAACGCTCTTACTTGTTTATGAAATATCGATTGATCATTCTTCAAAATCAACTGATTTATTTTAACTTTAAATAAAGTTTGCAAAAAAAAAAAAAATTTAAGTGGAATTTTTGAATTCCACTTGATATTTTTCCAAATAACATCTAAAAATGGACCAGATTATAAAAACCAATGAAAAACAAATTGTATTTTTTTTTAATTTTTAATAATTAACATTTTTTGTTTTATTTATATATTTATAAATAATTGTGTATTTGTTTGAGATTTTTGTTTGTAATTTGTTTTATAAAGATTAAGCTAAATATTACAATTCTTACTACTTATATTGTTTAAACTATTATTAATTTAAGAAATTTTCATACAATTTTCTTTAATACAATATATTTATTTTTTTTTTATTTTTTGAGATTTGGTACAGTCATAATACTATTAAGTGTTTTATAAAAAAAAAAATACAACCCAAAAACTTTGGTAATCAAAAATTATAAAAACCACCCTGTTAAAACACACAGAGTTAAATCACAGGAATTTTTAAATAACAGGGTGGCTCATATTGTTATTGATGGGAAAAGTTTTGAATTAGATAAATTATAAGAATTTTCTTTTATCAGATTTTTCTTTAATTTTTTAAAAAAAGTGGTCTTATATTAAATTAATTACTTAATTTTTAATTATTTACAAAATTATTATTATACCCTACACCACTCTGTGATACAGGGTATATTGAGTTTGTGCTGATGTTTGTAACTACCCGAAATATTGGTCCTAGACCTACCTTCAAGTATACCGATCGACTCAGAATAACTTTTAGAGTCGATTTAGCGATGTCCGTCCGTCCGTCCGTCTGTCCGTCCGTCCGTCCGTCCGTCCGTCCGTCCGTCTGTCCATCTATCGGTTTAAGCACGATACAGGTCGCAATTTTCAAGCAATTGACCTGAAATTTGAAACTTAAGCATCTTTTGGCCCAAGGACGAAGCCTATTGAAATTGGAGAAAATCGGTCCATGTTAAGACCTAGCCCCCATACAAACGCCCCCTTTGGATTCGGCTTTAATGACTCTAATAAGCGTATTATAATAGATATCGCTTTGAAATTCAGCAAGTAATCAAATTTAGTATGCACAAATCACCATTCCAAATATCAAAGGAATCGGATCAGTCCTTCTGGTAGTCCCCATACAAACCACCTTCCCGATATTCACATAATTCCCTCAAAATTCATAAAAATGGAAATATTTGCTAAAAAATTTATTTTTATGTGCTAAACGTGTACTTTAGCAACCTTATCAAATCGGAATATAATTGGACCATTTTTGGACTTAGTCCCCCATATCAAAATTTCGACCGATATTCAGTTAAATTGTTCTATTGACAAAAAAAATAAACCAATTCCACTTAAAATTGATCTGTGTGTGTTTTCTACACTAAATAAAGATCTAACAAAAGACAGATACAATCGGTCCATGTTTGGACCCAATTTCCGGAAAACACTGGTGTAGGGTATCATATGGTCGGTCTTGACCGACTATAACTTTCTTACTTGTTTAAATTATTGTTTTGTTTTTTTATATAATTTTTTTATAAACATAATTTGATTTTTTTTGTATAATAATAATTTTTATTTTTTTTTAAACATAATAAAGCATTTTATAAATTTTTTAAATTATTATAAAAAAAAGCTTTAAAAGCTTTTTTAAAACTGACAAAATAATAAAAAAATATATATTTAAATAAAAAATATAGGAACTAAAAGCACCAAATAATATAATGTTTTATTAAAAAAAATTATAATAATAAATAAATCGTTGTTTTTAAAATGGAAGAAAACTTAATTAAACTTAACTTTTAACATTAAATTTTTTAAAACATATTATTTGTCATTTTATACAAAACTTTTTATAATTAAAGTTAAAATTAAAAAAAAAAAATATTGCAAATTAATTACACATTAAGTCACAGTTATTAAAGATTTTTACTAATTTTTTGTTTGTGTTTTTTTTTTATATTACAAATTGTTTAATTAACTTTTGTTAGTAAACAAATAAAAAACTAACATTGTAGTTAAAATTTACTAATATTTTTTTTTGGAAAGCTTTTCAGTTTTTTTTTGTTTACCAAACTTTTGAAATTTACTTGCGATAACTTCATATGGTCACTGCTGCGGTATAATATGGAACTCATTTTAAAGCTTTGATGGTTTTTCTATCTCCTGAATGAATTAAATAATTTAAGCAGGTTTACACCAAATTTTGTCGGAAGTAGATTTTTCCGAATTCAAATTCGGAAAATTTTAAAAAGCCTTATAATAAAAACTTTATTTTAAAAGCTTCATTATAAAAGCTTTATTATAAAACCTTTATTATAAACCCTTTATTATAAAAGCTTTTTTGTTAAAGCTCTCTATAAAAGCTTTATTATAAGCGTTATTATAAAAGCTTAACTATTAAACCTTTATTAAATAATTTTATTATGAAAGCTTTATTATAAAAGATTCATTATAAAAGCTTTATTATAAGCTTTATTATAAAAGCTTAACTATTAAACCTTTATTAAATAATTTTATTATGAAAGCTTTATTATAAAAGATTCATTATAAAAGCTTTACTGTAAAAGATTCATTATAAAAGCTTTATTCAGAAAATCTCAATTGAGATTTGGATTCAGAGATCTGAATTAAACTTCAGAAAATCCTAATAGACCTTCAGAAAAACTAAATTGCAAAAATACCCATTAATGTCACAAAAGGTTCAACTAAATTTTTAAAAATCACAATTATGCTTCCAAAAAGCTCTATTAAAGTGGAGAAGCTCAAAATAAAATTTTGTTAGGGATAATTTATATCAAGAAAAGCTCAACTAAAATTCAAAAAAGCTTAATCGAAATTCAGAAAAGCTCTATAGAACTTCAAAAAAGGTCAATTGAAATTTAGAAATGCATAATTTGAAATTCTTAAAAGTTCTATTGACATTCAGTTATGTACTGCCATTTCAAATAAATAAAAGTCTTATCAAGATTTTTAATAGCTTTATGGAAATGCCAAAAAACTAATTGAAATTCAGAAAATTTCAACTGAAATTTAGATTTAGATATCCTAATTAAATTTCAGAAAATCTAAATATAAATTCAGAAAACCAAATTGAAAATCAAAAATACCCATTGATATTCCGAAAGGTTTAATTAAATTTTTGAAAAGCACAATTAAGCTTCTAAAAAGCTCTATTGAAATTCAGAAGATCCGAAACTAAAATTCTGTTAAAGCTAATTGAGACTAAGAAAAGCTCAATCAAAATTCAGAAAAGTAAAATCTGAATTCAGAAAAGCCAAATTAAAATTCCGAAGTGCACAATTTTAAATTTTGAAAAGCTCTATTGAAATTCAGAAACTCCAAATTTTAATTCGCAAAGGCTAATTGAGATTCTAAAAACCTTTAATAAAATTCAGAAAAACTAATTATATTTCAAAACATAAAAATTTAAATTTGGAAAAGCTCAATTAAAATTCAAAAAAAGCTCAATTGAAATTAAGAATACCTCAGTTGAAATCCGGAAAAGAAAAATTGAAATTCGAAAAATCCCAAATAAAATTGTGAAAACCCCAATTAATATTCTGAAAACTCAAACTAAAACTCTGAAAATGTTACACTTATATAAAGGGAGGCGAATTGAAAATTCGAAAAGCTCAAAAAGCCCGATTTGAATTTTGATAACACCAATTAAATTTTAGAAAAGCCCGTTTCAAAAACAGAATAGCACAATTGCAATTCAGAAACCATAACTGATATTCAGATAAACCTTTTGAAACTAAAAGCTCTTTAGACTATCAAAGCATTCCATAGAATATTAGTTAATTCTAACTACATTAAATAGTTTAAAATTTCTCGGAAATTTCTTTAAAATTTCTGCCGAAATTTCTTACAAATTTCTCTCAGAAATTTCTTTAAAATTTCTCTCGGAAATTTTTTTTTAAATTTCTCACGGAAATTTCTTTCAATTTCCCTTAAGTTCTTATTACTTGTGGATTAACATTTAATGGAGGCTGTAAAGCCATAAAACTTTCCATATTTAAAGAGTTTTTACCATTATAAGAACCGGATCCTCCTCCTCCTAAACCAGCACCGGGGGAATCATGAAATTTTAAACGTTTTTGACGATAACGTCTTAATTTTTTTCGAGCCATATATAAATTTTGATTAAATTCTTTAAATGTATGGGATCTAAATGATTCCTTATCAGCTCTCATAGAAGATTCTTCAGAATCGTGATGATGATGATGAGAATGTTGTTGTTGTTGCTGATGATGATGATGTTGTTGTTGATGATGCTGTTGTGATGTTCCTGTTGTTGGTGCTGAAGGTGGTGGTAATTCATAACCATTATTATCATGCGTTTGTGATGGTGGTGGTGGCGGCGGCGGGAATATTAATGGGTTATTAGCCCAATCCCGCCATAAATTTCAATCTTGTACCGTACCATTTTGCTGAGATGATGAAGAGGGTGTTGAAGCATTATTTAAAATATCCGAATGTCTTCGTTGTTCTTCGCGACTTAATGAATATTCATCATCCATATTAGAAGATTGTTTTGAACGATCCGATTTACAATCTTCATCGAGATTCATAGAATGATGCATAGCAGCGGCGGCAGCTGCAGCATGATGTCTTTCTGAGGGTGGCAATAGATTAAGCATACTTAAAGGTAAACCTGGAAATCCTCCCGGAAAATCAGGATAAAATCCTTGAGGATTAAATGGATTAAATAAAGCATTTGGACCACCTAATAAATCAGGTTCTGAGCTGGAGGATCTGGGGCCTGAACCCGGCATAGGACCTAAATCCATATCATTAGCTGAATGTGCATTATGTTGCTGTTGTTGTTGTGCTTCTTTACGTGCTTGTCGTTGCTCTTTTGACTCTCCCGAATTTTTACTACTTCCACTGGAGCCAGCATTAACACCCATTTGTAATAATTCCAACGGTGGTCCACTTATACAATCTTTACGTAATTGTTCCAATTTTAAAGATTTACCATATTTGCCTCTGACATACATTAACAATGAATTGTAGGGTATACCAAATATTCTAGAAGCCTGTGAGGTGGTCATTTTCTTATTCCATACATGTTGTAAAGCTTCAGTTAATTCAGCATTTGTCCAAGAACGGGGTGGTCCTCCTCGTGGGGCTGAATGTTGACCTTTTGGTCTAGGCACTAAAAATAGAGATGGAGAAAAAAAAAAACAAACAAAACAAAAAGTTAATAAAAGATTATCTTTATTTCAATAGCAGCAACATCATATAATGTTTTAATTTTTTTTTTGTTATTGTATCTTTATTTAAATTTTACAAACATAATAAACTTCATCACCCACACCCTGCCGAGAGTTGGTAACGAAATTTTAAAGCCAAGATTACTATATATGAAGTAAAAACATTATTGCTAACATTATATTATCATTGATCACACTGTGGTGGTTCCATATGCAAATTATGCACCACATATTCAAAAAACAAAAAAAAAAAACCTCAAAAGTCTTTTGTTTGTCTTGAATAGTTTACAAAACCAAAAAAATTTCCTTTCAACTTCAATAAAATTTTTGTTTTCGTACCGAAGATCTCAATTGAGGAGAGTATGTGTTTAAAAAAAGTTTAAAAAAAAAGATGTTATCGCTAAATCTTATTGCCACAGGTTGTTGCCAAAACAAAAACAAAAACAAAAACAAAAAAACAATATGTGATCTTTTGTATGTTGAAAAATTGGGTAAGGGAAAAAGTTGTATTCATAAGTCTACCTGCAGACGAATAAAAGCATTTTGTAATTTTAGGTTATGTAGAATGCACCGAAATTTTCGAGTTTTTTATATTTTCGTTCATAACTTTTGAACCGCTAAGCCGATTTTGCTCATATGCAATACCAAACTCTTCAGGACATCGAAAAGTAAATATGTTATGTCTCACAAGGGAAGTCTCCCTGGTGTCACCCTCCGATATTCATGAAATTTGGATATGTTGTTAAGAACGAAAATTAATTCGACACGTATTTTTTTTTAGCGGCCCAAACTCATTTTTAGGGGGGGTCGATTTGTATGGGGGGAAATTGACCTTTTTCAGTTTTTTACGATTTATGTCTATTTAAACAAAATTAATATCGGCATGTGTGGTATCAGATTAAAGGTATTAAAAATACCTATCTCATGGTGCTAACAACGGGCCAAAGAAGTTAATATTTTTTGACTTATTAACAAAAATGTCCTAAAATTTTGGTATTTTACTCAAAATGACGAAAAGTTGTGCATGTTTGGTCACGTTCTTAGCACACGTAGATAGGTTTTCCAAAAACCTTTCATTTGGTATGTAACATGACTAGGTTGCTTTGCATAATATAGGAGATAAACGAAAAAAACTGAAAAATTACCTTGTCTTCCCCCCTCCTTTTTACCCCCTAAATATGAATTTGGGCCGCTAAGAAAAAATACGTGTCCCTTTATTTTTTCTGCTCTACAAAATAAAACCAATTCCATAAAGATCCGCGGGTGACACTAGGGAGACTTCCCTTGTCAGTCATATTTAATTAATACTTTGGCCGTGAACACCATTTCAACAGACGGGCATCGCTAGAATGTATTAGAATCAATCAACGACCAATATACAGTGGGCGACAATACATTGGAAAGTTTTTTATAGTACACTAAAAAAAAACGTTGTAAAATGACAAGAAAAGATTGTAACTTTTTTTTTTTTGCTACCTCCTATTTGACAAGAATTCCTAGTTATTTTACAAGCTTTTTACCAATAATTTTGTAATTTTACAAACTTTTTACCACACTCAAAAAAAGAACTGGTAAAACGCCTGGTAAAATGCCTTGTAATCCCGTTCTACCAATATTTAACAATTTTCTTTGTTTTTTAACTAGAAATCTTGTGCTTTGCTCAAACGAGAACTACAGTCTTATTGGTAATTTTACAAATTTATTTTCGTAACTGTATTCTACCATTTTGAAAGGTTATTTTACAAAAAAAAAACTGTAATTTTATAACAAAGTTTTTATTACGAGGATTCTAGTTGATTTCCAAAAAAAAAACTGTTGTTTTACAAAAATTTTGTTATACGAGTATTTATGTTGTTTAACAAAAAAAAAACGTTTTTTTGTAAATTTACTATTTTTTTTTTTATAAATTTCCAAGTCCCGGACAAAATTTTTGTCATTGAAAAATACTTTAACAAAGTTGACAAAATTTTGAAAAATTAATTACGAGGATTTTAGTTAATTTACAAAAAAAAAACAGTTATTTTACAAAAATGATTTTATTAGGAGGATTATGTTGTTTAACAAAAAAATTTTTTTTTTTGTAAATTTACCAATTTTTTTATTTGTTGATTATGTTGTTTAACAAAAAAAATTTTTTTTTTGTAAATTTACCAATTTTTTTATAATTTTTGTGGCTTAAAAATTATCACTACCAAAAATTGGTAAAATTTAAAATTTTTTTTTGGTAAATTAACCATTTTTTTTTAATTTACAATTTTTTTTAATTTACTATTTTTATGTTGTTTAACAAAAATTTTACCATTTTAGTTTGTAAATTTACCAATTTTTTTATAATTTTTGTGGCTTAAAAATTATCACTACCAAAAACTAGTAAAATTTAAATTTTTTTTTTGGTAAATTAACATTTTTTTTAATTTACAATTTTTTTTTTTTTTATTTACTATTTTTTTTTTTTTGTAAATTTACCATTTTGGTTTGTAAATTTACTATTTTTTTCAAACATATTTGCCATTTTTTGTTGTAAGTTTACCATTTTTTTTTTATTTTTCCGGTTAGAAAACAATATTTTTACCAATAAAATTGGTTATTTTACCAATTTTTAGCGCATTCAAAATTACAAGGAAATCCTCGTAATTTTAGAGAATTTTACCTACCTGCTATTTTACGAGAATAGCCTCGTAAAATCACGAGATTTTTTGGTAAATTTACAAGGTTTTTTTTGAGTGAAATAAATTTGTAAATTTACAATTTTTTTGGCGCGATAAAACTTACAAGGAAGTTTCTAACATTACTAGATTTTTTGCTACCTCCTATTTTACGAGAATTCCAACAAGCTTTTTTGTAATTTTACAAGATTTTTACCTATAAAATTTTAAATTTACAACTTTTTTTGCGAAATAAAATTTACAAGGAATTCTCGTAAATTTACTAGATTTTTTTGTAAAAAACTTTGGAAATTTGTAAAATTACAAGAAAAAACTGTAAAATTAAAAAAAAAATCTAAATTTCGATCGAAAATTATTTGTTAAAAAACAAGGAAAACTGTCGAATATTGGTAAAATGGGATTACGAGACTTTTTCTAGTAATTTGCCAAGATTTTTTTGTGCATATGTATGTTTTTCTTTTTAAGTAAAAAACTAATTTTTTTTATATTATTTAGACAATTGCAGAATTTTTTTCATCTAACCTCTATACTACACTCAAAAAAAAAAACATTGTATTGTTACAAGAAAAACTTGTTACTTTCTTTTTTTCTACCTCCTATTTGACAAAAATTCTTAGTAATTTTACAAGCTTTTTACCAATAATTTTGTAATTTTACAAGGTGTTAACCAATGAAATTGTAAATTTACAAATTTTTCGACACTATAAAATTTACAAGGAGGTTTCGTAACTTTACTAGATTTTTTTTAACCTCCTATTTTACGAGAATTCTTAGTAATTTTACATGCTTTTTACCAACAATTTTGTAACTTTACAAGATTTTTACCAATAAAATTGTAAATTTGGAGTTTTTGGCGTAATTGAAATTACAAGGAATTCTCGTGAATTTACTAGATTTTTTTTTTGTAAAAAATTTTGGAAATTTGTAAAATTACAAGAAAAATTGTAAAATTACAAAGAACAAGTGAGAGTGTTAAATTCGGCTGTGCCAAATCTTTTATACCCTCCATAATGTAAAAAAACATAAAAAAAAAAAATTGCAGGGCGTATTTTTTGGCAAGGGGGAGGGGGGGGGGGTGGTTTGGGGGTTTGGTGAGTGACATTGGGGGAGACCTTCCCCTTGCGATGGATGTTATCAAATGGATTTATTATGATTCCTGCAATTATTTTATCCAATTAAACATTATTAAAATACATTTTTTATATCCACGCCCACTAAAGGGGCGGGTCAAACTTTTTTTATCCGCTGGGTCCACATGCAGGGCTTTGAGCTTCCTCTGTCATAAAAATGTTGCATTTGCTTAAAAAAAATACAAAAAACCATGCAAAAAAATAACGTTTTTCAGAGGTTGGTTTAGTTCTCCAAGGGGAAACTTTTTTCCCCTTGGTCTGATTTTGCCCATTTCCGAACTTAACCTGCCTAGAAATTTAAGACATATTCGTGCCAAGCTTTGAAAGTCTAGCTCTTTTATTTTGGACTGTATCGTGTCCTCTACAGACGGGCAGACGGACGGACGGACATGGCTAGAATGTCTTATTTGCAAGGAGCGGACTTTCATGCAAATGCATGTTTTTTCCCTTTGGTCATAGAACAGCATAAACAAGACATCTTTGCGAATCAAGGAATTTGCTTTAAACTGGCATCGATTCGTTAGTGCATATTTTTGCATATTTTGCTTAAAATGCATACTTTTGCATATTTTGCTATTATTTCGCTATAAATGCATATTTTTAGGTCATATTTTGTATAACTTTTAGTTTTTTTTTTTTAGCTATTTTTAGCTATTTTTAAGATTTTTTTTTAATAATTTTTTTTTTTGCATTAAAGCAATTATTAAATTTTTTTAGAGATTTTTATTTTTGTTGTAGGTTTTTGTTTGGCTAAAGGTCATAAAAATTAAAATAAAAATCTGCAAAATTTTGTATTTTTAATTTCGTTTTTTTATTTATTTCCAATATTTCTACCAACTTCGTTGGTCATCTTCATGGGATCTACAAAATACATTTAAACAATTAACATTTTTAACATCACAACAAAAATTACATTTATAATTACACACATTTAAAACACTGGTTTTTATAAAGGCGAGTTGATACGTCTTTACCGTTTGTATGTTTTCATCAACTGATTTGAATTTATTTTGTTTTATTTTTATTTTGTTTTCAGTTTTGTTTTATATTTTTGTGTTTATTTAATGTGTGTTTGTATATGTGAGAAATCTTGTCGGTGTCTGTCTTGTAATTCAAATTCAAATCAGTTGATGAAAACATACAAACGGTAAAGACGTATCAACTCGCCTTTATAAAAACCAGTGTTTTAAATGTGTGTAATTATAAATGTAATTTTTGTTGTGATGTTAAAAATGTTAATTGTTTAAATGTATTTTGTAGATCCCATGAAGATGACCAACGAAGTTGGTAGAAATATTGGAAATAAATAAAAAAACGAAATTAAAAATACAAAATTTTGCAGATTTTTATTTTAATTTTTATGACCTTTAGCCAAACAAAAACCTACAACATAAATAATCAACACAGGTCAACAATAAATAGAGAACATTTTTATTTTTTTAAAAACATTTTATACACACTGCATATATGCATATCTAAGCTTAAAATGCCAGACTGAATTCAAATTTTATGTTTTTTTTTTAAATAAAAGTAAAAAAACAAGTGGATATTTATGATTTTTAGTGCATATTTTAAGATTTTTAGTGCATATTTTAAGATTTTTAGTGCATATTTCAACACTTTTTAGTGCATATTTTAGGCGCCTAAAACATAGTTTTTTAGTGCATGAAGATCCTGTCCCTGTTTATTTGTCACTATTGATAGCAAATGAAAGAGCAAGATTTCCCCTAATTTTCCTATTTTATAATTTGTATATGTATATCAGGAAAAAGGAGGCAAGTTACGTCCTTTCAAAAATGTATCATTTAAATATCATTCAATATGTTCAACAAAATATTTTGATAAAGTTTTCAAATGACTTTATTCACATCGTTTTATCCAGTTATGGCAAAATAGAAAAATTAAAAAAATTTGGGGATATCCTCCTCTTGCATTTGCCGTCACCAGTGTTATCCTAAGGCAAGTAAAAATATTTCAAAAATATTTTACAAAAAAACTTTGAAGTCCTTTTAAAAGGAAACAGGATCACCAAATGAAAAACTGGAAATACAGTTTTACTCCATTTGATATCTACTTTCAGACGTGTATCATCCGGTTAATATTTAATATTGGCTGTCTGACGGTGTAATATAAATCTGCACAGATCTCATTCACACTTACTAACGGATCATCAGCAGATTTTCAAGAACCATTGTTGGTCTACCAAACATTAAACCAGACATAATATTTCAAAGTAGAAAAAAAAACCTAAAAAGAAATGCCTTTTTTCGGAAGTTGGTGTTTTTATACCCTCCACTCTAGTGATAGAGGGTATATGAGGCATTCCACACCAAATGTCCCGCTACAGAAAAACATGTGTCTCGTAAATTTCTGAATAGGTTGTTTGGTTAGCCCTATATGTAACTAAGAAAATTGCGTTTTTGATTTTTCAAATTTTCGAAAACTGGGCTTAGGAGGCGTGGTCAAATATTGGAAAAATGGTAAAATTTGTGGCGAGTTGCCTTGATTAAATATTTATCACATTAAAACGGAATGCACCACAATGTCAAAAATTTAGGTTCTTATATAGTTTTGTATGGGCTATCGATTAAAATGTTTTTTTTGGAAAATTTTCAGAACCCGTTCTGAAATTTTCCATTTTTTAAAAAAGGCAATTTATCGAAAATCCGGCCACTTTTTTTTTTTCTTTTTTATTTATTTTTTTAAAAGTTTAGATGTTTGTCCATCCACACAAAAAAATCAGAAACACGTTCATCTTTTTTTTCGAGAAAATCGCATTTGAACTTTAAATTTCATAACAATTTTGTTATTTGCTTGTATTTCTTTGTTTTAAAGTTGCGAATGAGTAATATTAATTGCATAAATATTCGTCATACGCTCTGTTGACACAAGAAAATACAAGCAAATTACTAAATTGTTATGAAATTTAAAGTTCAAATGCGATTTTCTCGAAAAAAAAGATGAACGTGTTTCTGATTTTTTTTGTGTGGATGGACAAACATCTAAGCTTTTAAAAAAATAAAGAAAAAAGGAAAAAAAAGTGGCCGGATTTTTGATAAATTGACTTTTTTAAAAAATGGAAAATTTCAGAACGGGTTCTGAAAATTTTCCAAAAAAAAAAAATTTAATCGATAGCCCATACAAAACTATATAAGAACGTAAATTTTTGACATTGTGGTGCATTCCGTTTTAATGTGATAAATATTTAATCAAGGCAACTCTCCACAAATTTGACCATTTTTCCAATATTTGACCACACCTCCTAAGCCCAGTTTTTGAAAAATTTAAAAACCAAAAACGCAATTTTCTAAGTTCCATATAGGGCTATCCATATCACCTATTCAGAAGTTTACGGTACACATGTTTTTTTTCGCTGGACATTTGGTGTGGAATGCCTCATATATAAGTTTGTTATTCCGTTTGTAACTCATCGAAATATCGGTGTGGGACCCCAAAAAGTATTTATATTCATGATTCCCGATCGATTTTAAGACATTCTAGCGATGTCCGTCTGTCTGTCTGTGGAAATGGTGATCACGGCCAAAATATTACACGGAGATGACTGAAACTTAACATATTTATTGGAAGTTCTCCCGTGAAGTTTGGTATTGCATTTGAGCGATATCGGTTGAGCGGTTCAAAAGTTATGAACGAAAATGTAAGGACACCTCAAACATTTTAGTACATTTAACATAACCTAAAAATACAAAATGCTTTATTTCGGCTGCTAGTTGACTTATGTGAATATAATTGAACACTAAATGGTATTTAAACAAGTACAAACATATTTTTTGACAAAAAAATAAAAAAAAATCGGGAATTTTTTACCAAATTTTTTTTTTCGCGGAAATTTTTTTTAAAAATTTTTTTTTTTTCAGAAGTAATTTCCTTTTAATTAAAGTTTTTGCAACAATCTTCTAGAATTTTGGAGGGTATCACTACATTTGGCAAGGCCAAATTAAACTTTTTTACTTGTTTATGGTCCTATTTTACCCATATATGAACTTAGACACCATTGTTTCTAATAAAATTTTAAGCCATTTCAAATGGTTAAATTTTTGTAATTTTTATTAAAGCGAAAATACTTTTTCCCTTTATGAACATTAATGTCATACAAATAAAACTACACACTCATGAAAAATTATCTGTAGGACTATTACTTAAAAATAAATATTTTTCTCTTGTTTTATTTTTTTCTGTATATATATGAAATATTTTTATTTTTTTTTCATAAATTCCTTAACATGACCTTTTTATGTTGATTTTTTTCCAAAGATAGAGGTCACCACGTTTTTTGAGTAAGTATAGTAGTAAAATTTGTTAATTTTTTTTTTGTTTTATAATTTCTAAGAAATTTATTCGTTTTATTTTCTATATCATATTTCCAATTGTTTATATGACCACAATAAAATAAATAGTATTTTTTTTCTCCACCATACAATCAATACGTTACTAAAACGGTCTTATATTATTTGTTGCCAATATGTATGTAAGAAGTTGTTATGTTGAAATTGTTTTGAGAAAAAAAAAATAAGAAAAGAAAAAAAAATATTTGTAGCAAATCTTAAATCACGTTTAAAATGTGAACAAATCAGTTAATCACACCCACACAATGTTAAATACTAGATACAGTGAGATAAACAATTGAGGAGACAGTGAAATTTAATTTGAAATTAAATAATTTTGAGCTTTGGTATCAAGATTTGGTGGGTCTCTGAACTTCTGTAAAAACTTTTGATTTACAAAAAAAAATTTTGAAAAAAATCTTAAACCGTTTTTGAGATTAAGGGCCAAGAGCTGGACGCAATCGACGAAAATTCTTTTTAGATTTTTGTCTCACAAAATGTACAAAATTAAAATTTTGTAAATCTTAATCGGGAAGAGAATTTAGTGTAACAAAGCTTTACATTTAGTTAAGACTTTCTCCTTTAGGAGCTACAAGGATTTTAGAGCTTAATTTCCCCAAAAGTTTCTGAAAAGCTTTTTGCAGAAAAATAGAAAACAAATTTGAGTTGTTGGCTTATTTTCAATTAAAACGTTGTTATATAATCAAACTATTTCGACATATTGACAAATTGTGTCGCTAAATGAAAAATCAATTATTTTCTTTGTCAATACAATTAAATTTTTTGTTTATACAACAACGTTTAATTAAACCAAAACTATTTTTTTTTCTTTTAAGCATAGTTCGACTCTCTGTCCGATTAATTTCTTGACTAACTGTTAATTCATATATTTAAAAAAAAATCGCAAATCTATTTTATATAGAGAACTAAATGTTATGTTGAAAGGTAGTTGTGGTTTTTTGAACAAAAAAGATAGTTTATATATGTTAAGCTTTGCTTTTTTTTTACTTTTTTGATACACTAAGGAGTTGTAAATAGTTAAATAAAGATTCTTATCTTAGAAGAGTTTTTTTTTTTTTTTTTTTTATTTGGAGGTATTTTTCTTATGGTTGTGGTGGTTTTTTGCCAAATGTTTTTTTAGAGCTTTGAAAATGAAAACGACAAAAAAAAATCTAAAGATTTAATACGTAGATAAGTGTAGTTTTTTTGTGCAAGTAAAAGGTTTATTGCTATTTTGGAGACAATAGAAAATTAGAGATCTAAATTTGGGGCAAAATATTTAAAGAATTTAAATTATGAAAAATAAATATGAGAAAATTAAGAAATTTAAATGATAAAGAAATTATGGAAAAAGTAGCAGTAGGAATTTAAACAAGAAACAGATTATATAATAACGGGTTCAAAAAGTGTGGACAATTTCGAATGACTGTTAGCGAAAATTTTGAATGACTGTTAACCCATTTTAAACCGAACCAAACGGCTTCCGTAAGGACATTTTTCAGATATCATTTCTTTTGTATCTCTTAAAAATTTTTGAATTTTCCTCTATTTAGAAACATAATATATGATAAAAATTCAGTATACGAGTAACGCAAGAAAGTTAAAAAAAAACAAAAGAAATTGACAAATCCATAAATATTCAGAAAAAAAGGTAATATCTAAAAAAAGGAAATATTTGCAGAAAATGTTGGTAAATCCAGACATGAAAAAAAGTTCAAAATAAACAGAAAGAATTTGAAAATTCGCAATTCAGAAAAATGCAGAACCAGAACGATTAAATCAATTTAAGTGTAGAAAAATTTCAAAAATATTAAAAAGATTAAAAATATTAAAAAAACTAAGAAAACTATTAGAAAATTCGGAAAAATATTAAAAAAATTAGCAGAAAAATTCAGTAAAATAAGACGAGTGTTAAATTCGACTGTGCCGAATCTTTTATATTCGGAAAAATGCTAGAAAATCAAAAAAAAAAAAAAATAAACATAAAATTTTGAGAAATATTAACGATAATTCGTAAAAAGACAGAATCTGAACGAATCGGCAAAAGTGTAGAAAAATCTAGAAAACTTTAAAAAGATCAAAAAAATACAAAAATAAAAAACTCGAAAAAATTTGTCAATTCGGACAAATCCAAGAAAATTCCGAAAAAAATTTTAAATCTGAAAAATTCGAAATGTTTGCACAAAATGCTGGAAAATACACACATAATAGTAAATCAGAAAAATTTTAAATAACACCGCTCAACAAATCGAAGATTTTTGGCTCCGGTTTGAAGTTTGATATACAATTATTAAAGATTTTGACTCGCTGATTCCAAATTCGTGCTCCAAATTTTTCCATCACGTCTAGAATTTTAATTATTCGCGGTTGAAAATGCGAAAAAATGCGATTTTTGCCTTTTTTGAAAGCCTGCACAGCAGCCGCTGGGTGGAATAAAAATCAGGTATAAAGCGTGAGAGTAGAATTGAACTATGATCTCAAAAATATGATCAAAAAAATTTCAAGTTGTTGCACTATTATTGGCCAAACATGCATTTTAAAAAAACACTGTCAAAAAAATTAGAAAAAGCACCATTTTTAAAAGGCTCTAATACAATAACCAGATGATCAATCTTTACAGTGATGAGCTCAAAATTTAGGCAAAAGTTCATTCTTTCTTATAGACTTTTAAACCCATTAAACATATCTTCCAGTGTATGCGAAAAATAACACAGAAATCTTAAATTTGTAAAATATTTATTTTTTTTAGTTTTTCTTTAAAAAATATCAAAAAAAACTAAGGTATCTACCTTACCTTTTTTAAAAAAATGGCAATTTTAACAGTATCATTTTAAAACGCAAGTAAAGCCCAACCAAACGTAATAACTTGAAAAAAATTGTGTTCTATGTTGGAGACCATAGACAAATTATACTTTTGCGCTTTATACCAAATTTGTATTCCACTGAATGGCTGCTGTGCAGGCTTTTAAATAATGCAAAAATCGTCATTTTTCGCATTTTCAACCGTGAATAATTAAAAATCTGGACGTGATGGGAAAATTTGGAGAACAGATTTGGAATCAGGAGATCAAAGTCTACTAAAATTGATCAACAGAATTCAAACCGGAAAATGAGTGTTGAGCGGTGTAATCAAAAAGAATGCAAAAATTTAGAAAAATAATAGATAAACAAAAACATTAAGAAAAAAAATCGCATGCGATTTCCTGCAGGAAATATTGAGAAATATTCACATTTCAGAAAACGACAGGAAAAAAATCAAAAAAAAAATAGTAAAAGGCAGAAAGAAAGAAAGAAAAAATACAAAGGAAAAAAAAACAAATCCAGAAAAATTCAGAAACAATGGTAATATCTGGAGAATTAGAAATATATACACAAAATGTCTAAAAATCCACAAACAAAAAAATCAAGCAAAATCTGAAGAATAAGAATAATGAATTCGAAAATTTTCAAAAATGCTAGAAAAACAAAAAAAAAACAGGTGGGCACAACTTTCGTCTCGCCATAAATCACAAAATTTCAGGAAATTTTGATTACAAAAATTTTATTTTGGCCTCTGTTCTGTCTTTCACAACTTTTCAATTCACATGAAAATTTCCGAATCAAATGAAATCAAGTTAAGTGTTTTGTTGATCACGTTTTCATTCGAAGTTGAAATCAAATAGCTAAAAATTAAAAAATTTTAAGGAAAAAAGTCCATTCGTTTTACTTTCACAAAATTTTTTGTTATGTGAAACAAAACGAAAAAGAAATTCGGATGTGAAATCTAGAACACCAAAAAAATTCGGAAATTTCCATTTTCACATTTTTTATGTGAATTACTTTTTTGGAACAGCGGCTTTTGAGTAAAAAACTTTTTTTTTTTTGTTATTTTTGTAAAAAAAAAAAATTTCAGTGTAACATTTTTTTTTGGTTTGTGTTAAAATATTTTTGAGTGACAAATATAAGTTACAAAATATTTTTCTGACTTGCCATTCGTTTAAAAGCTTTGATAAGTTACCAACAAGTTTGAAAAACTTTGGTAAGTAACCAATGCTTTTAAAACTTATCTAACCGGATTTCAACACGTGAATTTAAGGTGAAACCAATCTGAAATTCGGGGTTTTGCTTATAACTTTTGAACCACTGAACCGATTTAGCTGAAATTCAATACCAACCAGACCACAGTGGTTCCAAGTCCAAATCTAGCTGGACAAAATTATTTTATCACCGTTTTATTTGTTTTAGGGGTCGCTGAGTTCAAAAAACATGTTTAAATTTTTCTAAGTCGATTACACTAATCGACAACTTTTTATTTTTTTTCTAATTTCAGTAATTCATTAATGACAAAAATGGTTTATATGCAGAACAGAAATATGAAATGCAAAAACTTATTTTTTGAAAGTTTTGTAATCTCTAAAAAAAAAAAAAAATTTTTTGTCGAGAAGTGTAATTGAAAAAAAGCAAGTGAGAGTGTTAAATTCGGCTATGCCGAATCTTTTTTACCTTCCAAAATGTAAAAAAAAAATAAAAAACCAGTGAGAGTGTTACATTCGGCTGTGGCGAATCTTTTATACCCTCCAAAATGTAAAAAAAAAACAATATAAAAAAATCCAGGGGCGTTTTTTTTTGGGGGGGGGGGTGGTGGGAGACGTTAGGGAGCACCTTCCCCTGCGATTTCGAACTTCATCTGAGAGAAGAATGTTGCCTTTGCTTAGCAAAAGTACAAAAAACCCTGCAAAAAATGCGATTTTTCTTAGGTTGGTTTAGTTCCCCAAGGGGGAACTTTTTTCCCCTTGGTCCGATTTTATCCATTTCCGAACTTAACCTGCCTAGGAATATAAGACATAATCGTGGCAAACTTCGGAAGTCTAGTTCTTTTATTTTGGACTGTATCGTGTCCTCTACAGACGGACGGACAGACGGACGGACATTTTTGAATTTAGTCGAAGTGTGTAATTGGCCGCGGTTTAATAGGAAACATCACATTTAGTGCTTTATTTAAGCTAAGCATAATTATAATACTTAAAAGTTATCAAAAACTTACAAAAATTCGATACTTTATTTAGAAAAAAAATTTTAGGCGAAAATCTATTTTCAAAAAAACTGTGATTAATTTTAAACCTGCAAAAACCTGCAAGAAATGTCTGCATGCCAACGTTCAGTAATAAATTACCTATAAGTTGTATGTAGTAATTGGACATGATATGCCTGGATTCGGTTTTGGCAAGCTGCGGAAGTTTCATAAGTCCTCAAAAATATTGTTATTATTGACCATACTTCAATATACAAAAAATGTAAGAAGAAGATCAATAATAAATTTCTTATTAATGTACAGAATAAGTATAAATCTGTAGCTTTCTTGTACATAAACCGTTTTGAAACCATTGATGTAACATGGATAATATGATGTTATTAGTTGAACACTTATAGATATATATTTTTTTTTTTAAATATTGGATACCAAAAATGTTATTTCATTCGCATATTTAACAAAGTTGAAGACCTAATTCAAAGAAATGGTTATTAGTTTGATCAGAACACACCCTTAGCTTGCCCCTAGCACTATTAATTCCCAATTTTAAGGACACAAATTTTTGGACTTTTGTCCAGCTAGATTTTGATTTGGAACCAATGTGCAGACCTGGGAAAGGCCAAAGATATATGCCAAGTTTCAGCATCCTTTCGAAAGTTAACGTGTTTTTTATCTCGTAAATTTGCGAAAAACCCTTGCCGAAACTCAATCTTTTGCTCATAACTTTTGAACAGTGGATGGTGTAGAAGAAACACCCGGTAATTTTTTTTTTGCTGTTTTGTTTTTTTAATAATAAAGTCTTTTTTATGTTTTAATGGGCTCTGACTCCGAATTTGACAAAAACAAAAGATAAAAAAAAAAATCAAAAATGGCGATTGTTTTATTTTTGAAATTTTGCAATATTCGCGCCCATTAAGGCATACCTTCATAATTTTCTATTAGTACTGCTTCAAATCCAAAAGCTAATCTAAAAAAAAATAAAATCGGACCAAATATGAGGCATTCCACACCAAATGTCCCGCTACAGAAAAACATGTGTCCCGTACATTTCTGAATAGGCTGTTTGGATAGCCCTATATGGAACTAAGAAAATTGCGTTTTTAGTTTCTCTAATTTTCAAAAACTGGGCTTAGAAGGCGTGGTCAAATATTGGAAAAATGGTAAAATTTGTGGCGTCAAGTCAATTTATCAAAAATCCGGCCACTTTTTTTCTTTTTTTTTAAGACTAGATGTTTGTCCATCCACACAAAAAAAAATCAGAAACACATTTTTCGTTTTTTTCAAGAAAATCGCATTTGAATTTTAAATTTCATAACAATTTTGTAATTTGCTTGTATTTTCTTGTATTAACGTTGCGAATGAGTATTATTAATTGCATGAATATTACTCATTCGCAACGTTAATACAAGAAAATACAAGCAAATTACAAAATTGTTATGAAATTTAAAATTCAAATGCGATTTTCTCGAAAAAAACGAAAAATGTTTTTCTGATTTTTTTTGTGTGGATGGACAAACATCTAAACTTCAAAAAAAATTAAAAAAAAGTGGTCGGATTTTTGATAAATTGACTTTTTTAAAAAATGGAAAATTTCAGAACGGGTTCTGAAAATTTTCCAAAAAAAAAACTTTAATCGATAGCCCATACAAAACTATATAAGAATGTAAATTTTTAAGATTGTGGTGCATTCCGTTTTAATGTGATAAATATTTAATCAAGGCACCTCGTCACAAATTTGACCATTTTTCCAATATTTGACCACGCCTCCTAAGCCCAGTTTTTGAAAAATTGAAAAACCGAAAACGCAATTTTCTAAGTTTCATATAGGGCTATCCATACAAGCTATTCAGAAGTTTACGGTACACGTGTTTTTTTCGCTGGACATTTGGTGTGGAATGCCTCATATGTAAAAAATATTCTACATTAAAAAAAATCAAAAATTTTAGGTTAGGAGAAAAAAAATTGCCCAAGTGTTTTAAAAAAAAAGTATGAAAAGAAAACTAAAGGTTATTATTTTTCGCGTTATGTCGCGTTTTGTGAATTTTGTTATGCGCGCATTTTTTTTTTTCAAACCAAGCATGTTATAAAAAATAAATTGCACATTTTCTATGAAAAATTATGTAAGAGCTGAAAAAATCAGAAAATCCCAATATCTCGTAAACCAAAAATTTAAGAGCACACATGAATTCAGAGACCCAATCCATATAGGGCACAAATTTCAATAAGTTTTGATGATTTGTTATACCCTTTGACCAGGACTTTTGATTTTTGATCCACTGTGAAACGCCACAGAAGATACTTGATAGTGGTGATAATAATTTTTTTTCTTTTATCATATGTTACCTCTTTTGAAAACTAACATTAATCTCTGAAGACTTTTCAGTTTAACTTGTTCTGTATTACCAACCATAAAATAAATATTTTTCTATATAAGATCATTAGTTCAAATCCTAAACTATTCTACTTTTTTTTATAGTCTTCACTTATGTCACTATTTTTTTTTTTTCCATTTGTATACAATTGTAATCAATTTAACAGACTTTATGTAAAGTAAAAACTAAAGTCTAGTGTTAAAAAAAGCGAACAAAAAAAATCAATGCATCAAATCATGTGAGGCGGTAAATTCAATTTTGTGGTTTTCCTGTATTTGCTCATTGAACATGTGCACCTATGCATATCAATACTTACAAAAAAAGTTTAAATATTTTTTCACCGTCCGTCCATCAATTTTTTCTACCTTCCTGCTCTATTTTGTTTTATACTATGTAGCATTATTAAGACACTCTACTTACAACTTTATACAAATGTAATAATACAAAAAAAAACACTTGTTTTTTTATTTCTTTGTAGTGTTATTTAAATAACCCAGCAACAAATTTGATTATTAAAGGGAAGTTATAAAAAAAAAATTATCTTATGTACCCGCTGTAAGATGAAGATTATCTTATTTTCTCACTATAACATAAAATCTTAATGTGGTTTCAAATCTTATAAGATTTTGTGGTTTACTTTTGATTTTCCAAAAGGTCTGGACAAATTTTTATTCTACCAAGCTTTAAAATATGTGGTAAAAATTTGAGGCAATCGGATAAAATTAACCGGTGGCGCCCGGCAATCAAATTTTTGGATTTTTTTCAATTTGAAAACACGAGTATTTAGAAATTTTAAAGTCGGTTGAATGGTTTTCGAGATATCGCTATTTGAAATTTGAAAAATTGTGGTTTTTTCAACTGTAAAGAAATTTTAAGAAAAAATCTAAAAAAAATTTCCTTGGCCCTTTTAAAGTGCTTGATACTAACTTTTATTTAAAATTAATTTGAGCCAAACCCGATAAAAACAGGATCGCCAATTGTGAAATTTCTCCACATCAAAAATTACGTTGTCAAAATTTAATTTTTGTATCTCAGCCTATTTGCTGGGTTATTTAACAATATTTTTTATATGAAAACCTCAAGAAAACTTAATGGATTTCAATTCAATTTTTTTTTTGTTCCCATCTCTCTTACCTCAAATTATACATGTCTCGTATATGTAACAGAAATTATCATGTGTAAAGTAGAAAAAATAATATCAAGCAAAAGATCAATATTAATATTTTGTTATTTTATTACTCAAAATGATTGACAGCTTAACTTTTGTTGTTTAGAGTTATGAATAGTAAAAATTGAAATCTATGAATGAATATTTTTTATTGAATAATTTGGGGATTATCATTAAAAGCAGTTTTAAACATGTGTTAAGTGGTGTTTCAAAAAAGGCCGTTTATCAAAAAAAAAAAATTTTAAATATTTTGACATTTTATCATACATTGAAGTCAATTTTGTGTTTTCTTACTAGGCTTTAGAGATCTTTAACTAAAGATAATTATTTATTAAAAGCTTTTTATGTAGAGTTAGAAAGTTTAATAACATATGATTTTGAATGGCGCCAAAAATGTGATGAATTGAAATCAGAATGTGAGTGGGCTTTGAAACGGATATATATTTGAGTATGTATAATAATAAACTAGCAAAATTTTTGATTTTACAATGAAAATAGAAGAAACAAGTAAAAAAGTTAAATTCGGCCTTGCCGAATGTAGTGTTACCCTCCATAATTCCAAAAGGATTATTGCAAATAACTTTATTTAAAAGGAAATTACTTAAAAAAATTTTTTGGAAAAAAAATTTCCGCGAAAAAAATCCGAGATTTTTTATTTTTTTTTTTTGTCAAAAAATATGTTTGTACTTGTTTAAATACCATTTGGAGTTCAATTATGTTCACATATGTCAACCAGCAGCCGAATTAAAGCATTTTGTATTTTTAGGTTATGTTGAATGTACTAAAATTTTTGAGGTGTCCTTACATTTTGTTGCATAACTTTTGAATCAGAATAAAGGTATTAAAAATACCTATCTCGTAGTGCTAACAACGGGCCAAAGAAATTAATATTTTCCGACTTATTAACAAAAATGTCCAAAAATTTTGGTATTTTACTCAATATTACGAAAAGTTGTGCATGTTTGGACACGTTCTTAGCACGCGTAGATAGGTTTTCCAAACACCTTTCATTTGGTATGTAACATGACTAGGTTTATTTGCATAATATAGGAGATAAACGAAAAAAACTGAAACGAAAAAAACTGAAAAATGGCCTTTTTACCCCTAAATATGAATTTGGAACGCTCTACAAATTAAAACCAATTCCATAAAGATCCGAGGGTGACACTAGGGAGACTTCCCTTGTTAGTGGAGGGTATAAAAAGTAGGTATTAAGTTTTTTTTTCTCCAAAGAAGTCAATTTTTTGGTATTTCTATCAATTATTAAGTTTTAAAGCACTCACGTTTATAAAAGTGCAATTTTGCAAGGGTGGAGATTTCAAGATAACTCCCTTTATATTTTATTAACAATTTTAAATTTGTGTACTTGTATGTTCTAATTTCTCTTTTACGTTATAATATTTCAATTTTGCATTTCTGTAAGGTTTAAGTATTTACAATTTTTTTTATGCAATGATGTTGCAATTTTGCTAGGGTAAACATTTCAACATTAATGCTTTTTGTGTTTTATACAGACTTTTATTTTTTTTAATAGTTTGTTTGTACTTACTTTTCTTTTTCAGATAGGGCCCATCACCAGGCATGCCTCTGGGATCGGACATTTCCATTAACGGATTATACAGCTTGCCGGGATCTATGCCCGGTGGAAATAAACCCAAGGGTGAGTCTAAACCAAACACTAAAAAAATAAGGAAAAATATTTTTATTAAATTCAATAGAATTACTTTGGGAATATTTTTTTTACAAAATTTTAAAGAGAGAAATAACAAACACATCTTTTCAAAACAAGGAAGGGAAGATGAATGTAAAAAAGGAAACAGGTTATTTGAAGAGAATAAAAATCTTGTGTACAAGAAATTTAGAGAAATTATGTGGGACTACACCATTTGCAATTGTATTTCAGAAATTTTCAATGGAATTACAGAAGTTATCAATTGTAAGTACAGATCGAGCACGGGCTCTAATTATATTTGTTATAAGGGTTCAAGTTGAAAAAAAAATGCAGAAGAAAAATTTAATTTCTAAAAATTATAGACATTTCTGGTATTTCCCATACCGGTTTCAAACACCCCAGTTAGTGTTATCATCAGTAGAATTTTAAATGTCGGTTTGTCTTGTTAATGAAAACTGTTTTTTATATATGTGAATATTTATAGTTTCTACAGAATAAATTTTGACAGTTTCCAACACTACAATTCTATTTCTAGCAATCTCAACCTAACTTCATACTTTCTTTCAACTTTTTTGTCTCTTACATTATTTCGCAAGGGTCAGAAATTTACAATTGTATTTTAGAAATTTTTAATTTGTATTTCAGGAAAAATCAATTGTATTTCAGAAGTTATCAATTGTATTACAGAAATTATCAATTGTATTTCAGAAACTAGCCTTCGTAAAACAATTGAAAATATCTGAAATACGATTGATAAATTCTGAAATACAATTGATAATTTCTGAAATACAATTGATAATTCTGAAATACAATTGATCAATTTTGAAATACAATTGATAAATTCTGAAAAACAATTGATAAATTCTGAAATACAATTGATAAATTCTATAATACAATTGATTATTTCTGATATACAATTGATAACTTCTAAAATAAAATTGATAAATTCTGAAATACCATTGATAACTTTAAAATTAACATTCGTAAAACAATTGACAATTTCTGAAATACAATTGATAATTTCTAAAATACAATTGATAATATCTGAAATACAGTTGAAATATTCTGAAATAAAATTGATAAATTCTGAAATACAAGTGATTATTTCTGATATACATTTGATAACTTCTGAAATACAGTTGATAATTTCTGAAATACAAATGATTATTTATGAAATAAAATTGATAATTCGAAAATACAATTGATAGTTTCTGAATTAGAATTGATATTTTCTGAAATAAAATTGATAATTTCTGAAATACATTTAATAAGTTCTGAAATACAATTGACAGCTTCTGAAAAATAATTGATAATTTCTAGAATACAATTGATAATTTCTGAAATACAATTGATTAGTTCTGAAATATAATTGATAATTTCTAAAATGCAAATCGGACCTACATAAGGAAAAATCATGAATTTGACTTCCCGTGTAAATATCGATTTGATTTAATTTGATTTGATCTGATAATATATGATTGCAAATAATTGTGTCAGATACAATCGTATATGAATAGAGGTCCCTTGTTTAAAACTAAGAAAAAAAGTCTCCTAATAAGTCTCCTAATGGCAGATCCATTGTGGTTCCTTAAATTAAACTGAATTCTAACATTTTCGAACGACTTCTTTAAAAAATTTTAAATTTCTTCCAAAAACTTCTTGCTTTAAATAAAATTTATGTTGATTTAAAAACCGCAACAAAAAAAAAAACTTTAACACACATTGACAAATAATTCAAATAAAAAACAACATTTATATAATATTTCTGACTCAATAAACTTTTTCTACACCCATGATTTTCGCGAAAATATGAAAAAAAAAAACGAAACAGACAGTGACTTCTTCTTGCAAAACTTCAAAATGTACGTATTAATAATATCCGTTTACTTAAGAAGTAGGAATTTTTTTGTTTGTGAGAGGTATTTCATGGAAAATGGTTCGCTTGTTGAACAGTGTAAGTGAGGACAATTTTACAAGATAGGTATCAAGATTACAAAAATCAGAAAAGCTTGATTAAAACTAAAAGAGCTTAGTTTTAGTTTTAAAATTATGAAAGTACATAAAAAGTACTAAAATTCAGAAAAGATTACCCATGAGAAATTCAGAAATGATAAATTTAGATTTAAATAAAAATAACAAAAACAAAAATTCAGAACATCACAATTAAAATTTAAAAAAGCTTAATAAAGGAATAAAAATGTCTGATTTTTATTATACTAAGAAAAGTCTGATTTTTATTCCAAAAAGTCTAATTAAAGTTTAGAAAAGCTTTATTGAAAGAAGCTTAGTTAAAATTTAAAACCTCCCAATTAAAATTCATAAAAGTCCAATTAAAATTCAAAAATTGGCAACGCAGTAACTTTATTCAAACTGGACTTTACAGAATTTAAATTGTTTTTTGAGCATCACAAATTATAAAATTCAATAAAGCTTTTCTGATTTTATTTTTAGTTTCAAAAGAATTTTAAGGCGGTTTTTTTAATGTGGAATGTATTACATGTATACATTATGAAATATTGTGCAAGGAGGACATGCATGTATGTTTTGCAAAAAAAAAGTATTGCAGGATATATAAAATAAATTAAGGACTGGCAAAGGAATTATGAAGGTAATGCGACAAAAAAAAATATTTATATTTTATAATGTGTGTGTTTGGAGCAATAATACGAAAAAAAAATAATATTTCGCTAACTACTGCATAAATAACCTAAAGTTAAAGAAGACAATTTGCTGTTATAAATGAAAAAAAAATATATATATGAGGGGGTTCAATTCAATATGTAAAAGAAAAAAAATATAAGAAAACTTAACGCGAAAAAAAGTTACTGAAATCCTTAGCACGGAAGTTAAGAGTTTATATGCCAAAATCTATAAGAAATAAAAGGAAATAATTTTTATATGATTTTGTTTTTTTTTATCAAACCAAAGGCATATATTCAAATCATATTCAATGCTTAATGCTAACAAATTAAAGTCAAAAAATCTTTAGAAAAAAATATATTTCTTCCACTGAATGATTGTCATTATAATAGAATGTGACATGTAGTCAAAACACATCTACACATATTCGTTCTTCTTTATTTTCTTTTTTTTAATACTTGTATTCAAATCATCATATTTTATAAAAATCTTAAGAAATATACACATCCTTAAACCATCCACATCCTTTTGTTTAAACTACAAATCATATACAATTTTAACTGCAAGTCTACTTTTATTTCTACACAGAAAGAATTGAAAACGAAATTCAATAACGAAAAAACGCAGTTTTAATTACTTTTTTAATTGAAATTTTTCTGATAAAGAAAATTGTTATACCAATTACCAAATTAATAGGTTTATATTTTTTCAAGCAAACATTTTTCGATTTTGATTACAAATTTGATAAATTTTTATACCCTCCAACTACAGTATGGCGGTATACACACTTTGTCATTCCGTGTGTAACGCATCGAAATATCGGTCGGGGACCCCATAAAGTATATATATTATTGATCAGTGATCGATTCTAAGACATTCTAGCGATGTCCGTCCGTCCGTCTGTCTGTCCGTCTGTAGTTAACACGATGCAGTCCAAAATAAAAGAGCTAGACCCCTCAAGTTTGGCATAAATATGTCTTATGGTCCTAGGCAGGTTAAGTTCGGAAATGGGCTAAATCGGACTAGGGAGAAAAGAGTTCTCCCTTGAAGAGCTAAACCAACCTCTTAAAAATGCTAATTTTTTGACGTTTTTTTTGTATTTTTGTGAACCAAATGAGACATTTTTATGTTCGTAGAAGTTTAAAGTCCTGCCCTTGGACTCAGGGGACTAAAAATGTTTGATTTTTTTTTGCCCCGCCCCTCTTTTAAGGGCGTGGATAAAAAAACAATTTAAATAATTATAAAACTATAGTACTTAAGTGCACAAAGCAGACAAAAATGAAGTCACCCCAGCTCACCGATACCTCCCCCTACCTTGCCCCCCCTTAAAACAACGCCCCTGTCAATTTTTTTTTTTTTTATTTTTTTTACATGTTGGAGGGAATAATAGATTCGGCACAGCCGAATTTAACACTCTCACTTGTTTATATATGGTTTGAATTGAGAAAAGTGTGAAAGATAAACTTAATTTTTCTAAAAATTCAAGACATTCTGGTTCGTTTTTACTAGTTTCATTATTATTATTCGTTATTATTATAATCATCAGAAAACTTGTAGTGTCAAATTTATTCAGTTAATAGTCAATTGTGTGATAAAATTATTAACAGATCGTAGCCGCCACGGTTTGAACCCATGGCAACTCGACACAAATTTAACCATTTTTCCAATATTTGACCATGCCTCCTAAACAAAGTTTTTGAAAATTATAAAAACCAAAAACGCAATTTTCTTAGTTCCATATAGGAGGCATTTCACACCAAATGTCCAGCGAAAAAAACACGTGTACCGTAAACATCTGAATAGATTGTATGGATAGCCCTATATGAAACTTAGAAAATTGTGTTTTTGGGTTTTCAATTTTTCAAAAACTGGGCTTAGGAGGCGTGGTCAAATATTGGAAAAATGGTCAAATTTGTGGCGAGTTGCCTTAATTAAATATTTATCACATTAAAACGGAATGCACCACAATCTTAAAAATTTACATTCTTATATATTTTTGTATAATCAATCGATTAAAATTTTTTTTTGGAAAATTTTCAGAACCCGTTCTAAAATTTTCCATTTTGTAAAAAGTCAATTTATCAAAAATCCGGCCACTTTTTTTTTAATTTTTTTTTTTAAGTTTAGATGTTTGTCTATCCACACAAAAAAATTCAGAAACTCGTTTTTCGTTTTTTTTCGAGAAAATCGCATTTGAATTTTAAATTTCATAACAATTTTGTAATTTGCTTGTATTTTCTTGTTTTAACGTTGCGAATGAGTAATATTTATGCAATTAATAATAATCATTCGCAACGTTAAAAAACAAGAAAATACAAGCAAATTACAAAATTGTCATGAAATAAAAATTCAAATGCGATTTTCTAGACAAAAAAAGAAAAACGCGTGTCTAAATTTTTTTGTGTGGATTTACAAACATCTAAACTTAAAAAAAATAAAAAAAAAAGTGGCCGGATTTTTGATAAATTGACTTTTTTAAAAAACGGAAAATTTCAGAACGGGTTCTAAAAAATTTTCAAAAAAAAAAAAAATTTTAATCGATAGCCCATACAAAACTATGTAAGAATGTAAATTTTTGAAATTGTGGTGCATTTCGTTTTAATGTGATAAATATTTAATCAAGGCAACTCGACACAAATTTAACCATTTTTCCAATATTTGACCATGCCTCCCAAGCCCAGTCTTTGAAAATTAGAGAAACTAAAAACGCAATTTTCTTAGTTTTTTATAGGGATATCCAAACAACCTATTCAGCAATTTACGGGACAAATGTTTTTCTGTAGCGGAACATTTGGTGTGGAATGCCTCATATATGCTTTTCATTAAGAAAAGTTTACTCACGTGATTGTGAGTGAAAAAAATATTGCGTGAGTGAGTGTGGGTGAGTAAGATTTTTGCGTGAGTGAGTGTGCGTGCGTCAATTTTTTTTTTCGTGAGTTTGCGTGATTTATTTTCTCTTCATATTTCCTTTTGTACAAAAAAAAGCAACAACAAAATTTTAAAAATTGGCTTAATTTAAAATTTCGCCTTGAAAACAGTAAAAAAAAAAATATAAAATTTCGCTGAACTTAAAATTTTGCTAAAAATTTGGAAAGATTTTTGGAATTTTAGTTTTTAAAATTTTATTTTGTATAAATTTGAGTTTCGTGAGTGTGAGTGAAGCTTGCGTAAGTGCACGTGAGTGAGAGTTGTATTAAATTTACTCACGTGATTTATTTTCTCTTCATATTTCCTTTCGTACAAAAAAAAAGAATCAAAAAATTGGATTAACTCAAGAGTTCCCGAAAAAAGCCAATAAAATATAAAATTTCGCTGAACTTTGCTAAAAATTTTGAAAGATTTTTAAAATTTTATTTTTATAAATAAGAGTTTCGTGAGTGTGAGTAAAGCTTGCGTGAGTGCACATGAGTGTGAGTTGTATTTAATTTACTCACGTGAGCGTGAGTGAGTGTACGTGATTCTAAAATTCCTGTCGTAAGCGTGAGTGAGTGTGAGTCAAAAATCACTCACGCGCCCATCTCTAATTTGTAGCACCTCTAAATATTAGTCTATATATTCATGATCCTCGATCGATTTTAAGACAATCTAGCCATGTCCATCCGTCTGTCGGTCTGTTGAAATCACACTAACTCTTGAAAGACTTTACGGAGGCTCCTGAAGTTTGGCATATATGTTGATCACTTACCTGGTCAGGTTGGTATGGCAAATCAGCGAAATCGGTCTAGTGGTTCAAAAGTTATAAACAAAAGAGTAAATTTCGACAAGGATTCTTTTGAAAGACAATTCTGAGGCTGCTGAAGCTTATCATATATGTGTGTAGTTGGTATTGAATTTCAGCAAAATTGGTGCAGTAGCTCAAAAGTTATTAGCAAAGCCGTGAATTTCAGATTGGTTTCAACTTAAATTCACGTGTTGAAAACCCGTCAAACAAGTTTTAAAAGCATTGGTAAGTCACAAAAATATTTTACAACGTATTTTTGTCACTCAAAAATATTTTTACACCACAAATAAAAAAAAAATACAATTAAAAAAAAAATTACACTCCAAAAAAAATTTTACACTAAAAACAAAGACTTTAGTTTTGTTTTGAACTTTAAAAATCGTTAACTCGAAAATCCTACACACAAAAAAATAACCTTGTCAAATTACTAGAAAAAGTCTCGTAATACGATTTTACCAATATTTGACAGTTTTCCTTGTTTTTTAACAAAAAAATTTCGATTGAAATTTAAATTTTTTATACCCTCCACTTAGTGATAGAGGGTATATATAAGTTTGTCATTTCGTTTGTAACTCATCGAAATATCGGTCTGGGACCCTATAAAGTATATATATTCATGATCCCCGATCGATTTTAAGACATTCTAGCGATGTCTCTGTCCGTCTGTCTGTGGAAATGGTGATCACGACCAAAATACTACACGGATATGACTGAAACTTAACATATTTATTGGAAGTTCTCCCGAGAAGTTTGGTATTGCATATGAGCGATATCAGCTTAGCGGTTCAAAAGTTATGAACGAAAATGTAAGGACACCTCAAAAATTTTAGTACATTCAACAAAACCTAAAAATACAAAATGCTTTAATTCAGCTGCTGCATATGTTGACATATGTTAACATAATTGAACACAAAATGATATTTTAGCAAGTACGAACATATTTTTTGACAAAAAAAGAAAAAAAACCGCGGATTTTTTTTACCAAAATTTTTTTTTACCAAAATTTTTTTTCGCGAAAATTTTTTTTCCAAAAAAGTAATTTTCTTTTAAAAAAAGTTTTTTGCAATAATCTTTTTGAAATTGTGGAGGGTATCACTACATTCGGCAAGGCCAAATTTAACTTTTTTACTTGTTTGTAATTTAAAAGATTTTTTTGGTAATTTGAAAATTTTTTTGAAGTTTTACAAATTTCCAAGATTTTTTTACAAAAAAATCTAGTCAATTCACGAGATTTTCTTGTAAGTTTTATCGCCTCAAAAAATTTGTAAATTAAAAATGTTATTGGTAAAAATCTTGTAAAATTACGAAAAAGCTCGTAATTTTTACTAGGAATTCTCGTAAAAAAGGAGGTAGCAAAAAATCTAGTACAAACACGAAACCTCCTTGTAAGTTTTATCGCATCAAAAAATTTATAAATTTACAATTTTATTGGTAAAAAGCTTGTAAAATTACAAAATTATTGGTATAAAATCTAGTAAAATTACAAGGAAATGTTGTCAAATAGAAGGTAAGAAAAAAAGTTACAAACTTTTCTTGTCGTGTTACAATGTTTTTTTTTATATATCCAACTGTTCTCATAGATTATGCACTCATGATTCCAAATCTGCCATCCGTTTTTATCTAGTACGTACCGTTTTTGAGATATTCGCTGTTAAAAAGTAAAAAAAAAAACAATAATTTCGCCCTTTTGGTGAATCCACTGTTAATTTGCTTCCAACAAAAAGGACTTGAAAACTTTTAGCAAATACTTTTTTTTCTGTGTACATTACATCCTTATAATTCATCTTTTCTAGAAAATTTATACAATCTTCACATCATCTCTCGCGTAATGTCAATATTATATGCGTTGTCATATGCTATATTTCTTTCTTTTTGTTTTTGTAAGGATTGTTTGAAGAAAAAGGACTTGTATATGTTAAGTTTCCTACCACTTATGCAACGATTTTGGTTTATTGTTAGTTCTATACATTGTCTTTTATTACTTGAAAATCTAGAAAATCTTATAAAATTTACGTCTATTTGTTTTTCATTGTATGCTAAAGAAGACATGAGGGAGAAGTGTCAGGAGGGGGAGGGGGTAAGGGGGGTAGGTAAATCATATGTATAGTATGTGAAGTTTAGTGAATGAGCACACTTCAAGCAGAAAATCTTAATAGAATAATAAGTGCTATTGTTTCTTTCCAATCATAAGGAGTACATGCTACCTATTGCAATTGTACTTCTGTTGCAAATAAAGGAAATGATGAGTTTGGAATAAAAAGAAAATTTTGTCATGAAAAAGAAAAATAATGGGACTGAAGAAAATATTAAAATTAGCAGCCCCGCTACTTTAATGCAATTTGGAATTTATACTCAAATTAAACGGATAACACTTTCCTACTCAAAATTGAACAGATTTTAACAAATTTAAAGAAAAGTGTAAATTTCAACAAATAAAGAGTGTAAATTTCAAACTGCACTCATTTTAATTAGAAATACCAGTCGAGGATCCCATAATGTATATAAATTATTGATCAGTGATCGATTAAAAGACATTTTAGCGATGTCTGTCCGTCTGTCTGTACGTCTGTCTGTGAAAGACACGATACAGTCCAAACTAAAAGAGCTAAACTCTTGAAGTTTGGCACGAATATGTCCTATGTTCATAGGCTGGTTAAGCTCCGAGATGAGCAAAATAGGACCAGGGGGAAAAAGTTCCCCCTTGAGGAACTAAACCAACATCTAAACAAGTAAGAAAGTTATAGTCGGTCAAGACCGACTATGTGACACCCTACACCAGTGTTTTCCGGAAAGTGAGTCCCAAGTCCAAACATGGACCGATTGGATCTGTCCTTTGTTAGATCTTTATTTAGTGTAGAGAACACACACAGATCAAATTTCAGTAGAATTGGTTTATTTTTTTGTCAATAGACCGATTTAACTGAATATCGGTCAAAATTTTTATATGGGGGACTAAGTCCAAAAATGTTCCAATTATATTCCGATTTGACTAGGTTACTAAAGTAAACGTTTAACACCTAAAATTAAATTTTTTATCAAATATTTCCATTTTTATGAATTTTGAGGGAATATGTGAATATCGGGAGTGTGGTTTGTATGGTGGCTACCAGAAGGACTGATCCGATTCCTTTGAAATTTGGAACGGTGATTTGTATGGGGGCTAAGTCTTTACATGGACCGATCTTCTCCAATTTCAATAGGCTTCGTCCTTGAACCAAAAGATGCTTAAGTTTCAAATTTCAAGTCAATTGATTGAAAATTGCGACCTGTATCGTGCTTAAACCGATAGATGGACAGACGGACGGACGGACATCGCTAAATCGACTCAAAAAGTAATTTTGAGTCGATCGGTATACTTGAAGGTAGATCCAGGACCAATATTTCGGGTAGTTAAAAACATAAGCACAAACTCATTATACCCTGTACCACAGAGTGGTGTAGGGTATAAAAAAGCTATTTTTTATTGGTTTTTTTACACTTGTTATGCAAATGACACATTTTAATGTTGGAAACCCGTGTAAAAATCGATTACATCTTGTCAGATCTACCTTTATCTAATTATATATGATTGCATCTGATTGTATATAATTATATCTGGTCAGATATAATTAAATGTCAATTTTGTGGCAATGTTGACCAAATCCGAGATATAATTAGATCTCGATTTTGGACATTTCAGATATAATTATATGCAATCAGATACGATCATATATGAACATATATGAACAGATCAGATAAGATCTAATACATTTTTACACGGGAATGTAAGAACTTGTAAGTCCTGCACTTGGACCCTGGCATTAGAATTTTTTTTCGGCCCGCCCCCTTTTGTGGGCGTGGATATTAAAAAAAAATATTTGAATAAAAAAATTGTATTACATAATTGCAAAAAGCATAATAAATGAATTTGAAAACATTAATCGCAAGGGGAAAGTATCCCCCAATGACCTCGACCGACCCCACTCCCCACCTTCACAACAAAACGCCCCTGATTTTTTTATACCCTCCAACTACAGTATGGGGGTATACTCACTTTGTCATTCCGTGTGTAAGGCATCGAAATATCGGTGGGGGGCCCCATAAAGTATATATATTATTGATCAGTGATCGATTCTAAGACATTCTAGCGATGTCCGTCCGTCCGTCTGTCCGTCTGTCCGTCCGTCCGTCCGTCCGTCCGTCCGTCCGTCTGTAGTTAACACGATGCAGTCCAAAGTAAAAGAGCTAGACCCCTCAAGTCTGGCACAAATATGTCTTATGTTCCTAGTCAGGTTAAATCGGAACAAGGGGGTAATAGTTCCCCCTTGAAGAACTAAACCAACATATAAAAAATACACATTTTTACATGTTTTTTTGTATTTTTGTTATATAAATGAAACATTTGGTATATTTATTGCGATGGGAAGGTGCTCTCAACGTCCACCACAGACCCCATCAACCCCCCCCCCCCCAAAAAAAAAAAGAGACTCCCCTGACAAATTTTTGTTTTTAATTTTTTTACATTTTGGAGGGTATAAAAGATTCGGCTCAGCCGAATTTAAACACTCTCACTTGTTTTTTTTTAATTTTTACACGGTGGAGGATCAAAGATTCGGCACAGCCGAATTTAACACTCTAACTTGTTTATAAAATAAATTTTTAATATATACGCACTCGAAACGGGGCGGGCCAGAAAAACGATATTTTCTAATATATTTTTCATTAATTCTAAGAGCTATTTTTAATAATTTTTCTACAATATAATTAAAAACAATGATTTTTAAAATAATATTTCAGTTAAAAATTAATTTGATAGAAGACAACTGACTAGTGAATACATGGAAACTCACTCTCTAAAATATTGCAGATAGCATGTTTTGAATATTCGACCTCGATATGGAAAATTTGCCGTTTTTTAGAGATTGGCTTATTAAGGGAAAACTTTTTTCTTCTTGTCCGATTTTGCCCATCTTCGAACTTAAGCATTCTATGGCCATGAGACGTATTCGTGCCAAACTTAAGGAGGATAGCTCTTTTACTTTGGGCTGAATCGTCTCTTAAAAAGGCGAACAGACGGATGGATACACGAACACCGCTAAAATGTCTTAAAACTAACACGGAATGACAAAGTGAGTAAACCCCTATACTGGGGTTGAAGGGTATAACAAGTAAGAAATTTAAAGTCTGTCAATACCGATCATATAATATTCTCCACAAGTGTTTGCCAGGAAATGGGCACCAAGTTTAAACATTTATTCGAGTTGATCTATAAATAGATATATATAGATATATCTTTTGTTATATTTTTTATCCGAGTTAACTGAATATCGTGCGATATTTTTGGGGAGAATTGATTAGAAGATTTGATCAATTTTTATTAAAAAAAAATTGTTTATTCGACCTTTAAAATTTTATATTCTGAGCAGTATTATTCTAGCTCGAGGTAATTTTCTTTACAGTACAGAGATTTTATATTTGCTAAACATTCTTGACAGCGGAATCTGTCAAATTCCGAAACATGTGTAGGCTAACATGGGAGGCCATTCAGAGGGCACTCACCGATTGTCCTAAAACTTACATATGGGAATGAGGGGAGCAAAATAAGAGTTTCATGTTTTTTTAGCTGCCTAATCTCAAATTTAAAAAGGGTTGTAACTAGAGATGGGCGCGTGAGTGATTTTTGACTCACACTCACTCACGCTCACGACAGGAATTTTTGAATCACACACACCCACTCACGAGCATATTTTTTCTATTCACAATCACGTGAGTAAATTTTACAATTTTTTTGTTGTTTCTTTTTTTTGTACGAAAGGAAATATAAAGAGAAAATAAATCACGCAAAAAAGTCGACTCACGCACACTCACTCACGCACACTCACTCACGCAAAAATTTTACTCACGCACACTCACTCATGCAATTTTTTTCTCACACTCACTCACAATCACATGAGTAAAATTGAATTCAGTCACAATCACGCGTGATTCACGTGAATCACGCTCTATTCTGCTCATGTGCCCATCTCTAGTTGTAACCTTATGAAAAAATGTGATCTTTCAGAAAAATCCGCACAGGTGGGTTAGGCTTTAGAGAGCTTCTCTAGGAAAAAAAGTCATTCTAAGAAAAGTACTTATTAGAATGTTTCGACTTTAGGAAAGTAAAAAGTGTACTGTGGTACTTCTTTTAGATTTTCTGAAATAGTGGTCATAAAAACTTGATTTTGGGAAAGTGGGATCATCTAGTGAAACACATTTAAAAAAAGACTTTTCGGAAGTTCATATTCTACGAGGGTTAAAAGTTTTACTTTCATAAGTAAAAATTTACTGATCCGAAAAATGGATCGCTAAGATTAGATCAGTTTTAGTCGGACGGATACAATTTCATCCGAAATATGGGGTTATCTAACTATATAAACCCATTTTTCGGATGACATTGTATCCGTCCGATTAAAACTGATCTAATCTTAATCTCGGATCTGTACTGATCTTTCAAATCTCGGATAAGATCTGTTATATAAAAATATATCTAAACATTTTTACTTGGATTGGTACTTTTTCGATCTAAATGATACCAAAAGAATGGCCCTTATATAATAGGCAAAAGAGAAAATTAGCTATTGAACTTTTGCCCCAATCTGTATTCAGTTTCGTCAACTATATCTTTATTGTCTCCCTAGTTTCTCCACTAATTTCACAATCAATAGCTTTTTTAAAAAGTTCCCCACACAATTTATTTATTATAATTTGATTTATTTCCCCCTCACATCTCTTTTTAGCCAACTGTTGCATTTAAATTGTCAACGTCAAAGGTCTTTCAACCAAAGACACAATTTCCCTATGCAACATGCAGCAAAAAAACGAGATGCTCCTTCTCCTAACACATGTTGCATTTATGTGTCATAAGTAGCAAGACAAGTAAAGTGAAAAAATAACAAGTGATGATAATATGATAAAAAAAATACAAGTAACTCCTGTGACTGAAAGTCGCAACAACAGTTATTAGCAGAGCATCATCAGCAGATGAAGAAAAAATGTAATAAAAAAAAGCAAAGACACATGCAATTGTGGCATCCTCCTCAATAACGAAACATACTTATTAAAAAAATAAGTATAAAACAATCCCAAACGTAAATGTCATGTCATACTCGTGAAAACAAAAAAAGCGTACTGACAAAGTAAACATGTTGCTGCATGTTTTAGCAAGGATACATCAAAGGGTCCTTACAAGAAAAAAAATCCTTTAACATATATGAATGCGTGTTGTAAATATGATGAAACAACATTCAAAACATTTATTAAGGATTTCCGCTTGTGTTATAAAAAAAACACAATATTTAATATGTTTGAAGGATTATGAAGGAAAAAAAGTTTTTTTCTAAGGATCTTAATAATTTTTTTTGTAAGGAAGTCAAAAAAGAAGTATTTGTTATTTAGTTGTTGTTGTTTAATGTCTCTAGAAAACCTACTTAAGTACTCACTGTGTGGCGGTGTTAACGCCAAAGATGACATACCAGGAAAGGGCAACGGTGATGGTGGATGTGGTGGTCCATCTTGAGGATTATAATGTGGTGGCAGGCTCATTGGTGATGTTGGAGTAAATTCTTTACTTAAACGATTCATACTTTCTTCAAGACGTTCATGGGCTGAAGGTCCTCCAGGACCCGAGGGTCCTCCTGATCCTGGACCAAATGGTGGCATACCTGGCATACCCATTTGTCCTAGTATACTATTAGCATAAGCACTATGTTGTTGTTGTAATTCTCGATGTTCTCTTTGTAAAGCTTGATCTCTTTCACGGGAGTTATGTTGTGAAACAGCGGCAGCAGCTGCAGCTGCTGCTAAGGACAAATCCATTTGATGTTCCATATGTTGAAAAGGATTTTCACCACGAGCAGCTGCTGCGGCCGCTGCTTCGGCTGCAGCCTGCATTTGTGCTTCTAATACTTCCATTTTACATTGATTTTCTATAGCTCTATCACGATCTAATCTCAAGTCTCTTAAACTGGCCGAAGAAAAAGGATTCATAGCATTTGAGGACGAATTTGGGGTAGAAGAAGAGGAGGGTTTATTTAGTTGTCTTATATCCTTTAAGGATAATACTATGCGATTGTTATTATTTAATTTTGAGCTATTATTATTGGTAGAATCTTCATTATCGGAAGCCGAATGATGACCGCTAGTATCGTTGTCTTTTTTCGTTGTACACAAATCTTCGGGACCATCTGAATTAATAGACATGGCTGACTTACGTCGTCTATTCATTTCATTTGTAGTGTGTATAAGCTCTTCTATATCTTCTTGTTCTTCTTCCTCCTCTTCTTCGGGATCATCTCTTTCCAAATCATCTTCATCTAAATCTTCGGTAGAATTTAATAACTCTGGATTTGATGTAGTTGCCTCATAATTGTTTATAGCGTGATCCAAAGATTTTTCATTTAAATGTAAATCTTCCGGATGTTCATGACTATCATTACCACTGTCACGTTCTCCTACCTGCTCATCATCTTCATCATCCATGGGTTCTGCTAATTCAGATTTAATCACAGTTTTTAAGGGTTCTTCTGGTTCATCGGTTGGTGTTTGAATATTTTCTTTATTTTCCAATAAAGATTCTGAATTTTTACATAAATCTTCAGGAGTTTGTGAACAATCTTGTGGTTGGGGTGAGGTGGTGGGTTTATTTATCATATCATGTGGTAACTCTCCAGATCTTCTTCTAGGTCTTGCTTGTTTTCTTCTAGGCATGGGAGAGGTGCATAAATCGTTGTGAGAAAATGATTCATTTAATAACTCATGATCACTTTCTAAATCATGTTCTAGCTCACGTTCACGTTCTCTTTCTCTTTTACGTTCTTTTTCTCGTCTATAAGAAGAACCAAATAATCGTGAAGGTAATATAACCTTTGAACCAGCTGTAACCATAGAAGGAGATTCATCATCAAAACTTGAGCATCTTTCTAATTCCGAAGACAACAACGAAGTATCCATTAAACCAAAATCATCTGGTGATGCTGCTGGTGTTGGAGTATGTTCGGGTATAACACTTTCTACTAAACCACGAACTTGTAAAGACTCTCCGGCATTTATTAAAATATGTAACTTCTCTTGGGGTATACTTATCTCACCACGATACATAAAATCAATAATGGCTTGTACCACCCATCCGCGAAAATCTTTCAGTACAATAACCGGATGTTTACAGGGTGTGTCAGCGAAAACTTTTTGAAAGAACGGCGAACAGGCAGATAAAACCATTTTGTGGGCCCGTATGCTAGTTTCGGCACATACCAAAGTAACATCTACTAAGGTTTTCGTTTGTAAGAGAGCATCGAATGATCTCATTATATGATTTTGATGATTATTCCATCTTAAACTATAATGGTCAGGTATTGAAGCTGTAGGTGTGGTGGTAACATTATTGGCCAAGAGAGAGTTCACTAAACTATTGGCGGTTAGTGAATTAAATGCGGCTGTAGTATCTGTTATATTTGGTGATGTTATGGGTGCTGTAGCTGAAGTGGTAGTTAAAGCTAAAGCTTCTGAAGATTCTGTTTCCAAAGCCATATTGTTAGTTAAAGGTGGCGTAGGTGGTGTTCCAGGTGGTAAAACTTCTTCTTGTTGTATTGCTAAACCTGTCGTTATTGACAGTTTACGCCTTTTAATGATTTCCTCTGATTCTTTTAACATTCAGTTAAAATTCAAATTTCAAAAAAAAAAAATATATATAAAATGTTTGTTATTGTTGTTACAACAGCTAGACTGTTAAGCATCACGTGAATGTTTGTCTATACACGGATATTTTGAAGGTTATTCTTTTTATATATTTCTTTGTATATTATTTTTTTTTTGTAAGAAATCACGTGGTGGTTAAGGAATGTTTTAGCACAAGGTATGGTAAGATTTTTTTTTTTTATTTATATTTTAGCCTCTTCTTCTGTGATGACGACGTTTTTGCTTTTTTATTTACCGGGGTAGTAGTAGATTTTGCAGTATTTGCCACGTTTTTTTTCGGCGTAAGTCCTATACAATTGATGTAATGTCTGCAAAGATAAAAACAAAAAAAAAAAAGATTTTATAAATATATGAAATTTTTTTTCTTAAAATTTATGTAAATAAACCTTCGTTTATTATTGTTATAATGATATGAAAATCTTAAAGAAATTATGTCTTTTTTTTGGAATTCTAAATAAATTTAATATAGGAAGTGAAAATTGTTTATAGAAATCTTGAATTAAAAGGATAGAAAAATAATTAAGAAATTTGGCAACATAGCAAAATTTTAAGAAATTTAATTTTATGATTTTTAAATGCACTTGGGTATATATTTTTAGTTTAAACATTTATTTTAGTCGAATTCGAAATGAAAATAAATAAATTTTTAATTAAATTGAAGTTTGGCAATATGCAAAAATTTCAAGGAATGAAATTTTATGATTTTTAAGTGCACTTTTGTGTATACAAATTTAAAATAAAAACATTTTTTGTGGAATTTTTAAGAAATTAATATAGGAAACGAAAATTGTTTAAAGAAACATTAAATTGAAAGGATAGAAAAATTATCGTGAAATTTGGCAACATTGCAAAATCACAAGAAATTTTACTTTGTAATTTTTAAATGCACTTTTGTATATAGTTTAATAAAAATAATTAGTTTTGTTCGAATTTAGAGTAAAAATTAATTATATTTTAAAATTTTTTAATTTAATTGAAGTTTGGCAACATGGCAGAAATTTTTTACTTAATTAGAATTATAATAGAATCTAAAAAAGGCTGCATCGCAATAACAATACAGTAGAATCTCACAAATTAGAACTCTCACAAATTAGAACTGTCCAGAAATTAGAACCGGTTATTTTAATGTATTAGACGCTCTGAAATTAGAACCTTTGGTTCTAATTTCTGGAAGTTTTTTTTTTTATTTTCACTACAAATTGTTTTTTTTTTAGTTTTTTTAAGCTAAATAGGGGAAAACCCGAATTATTATTAGTTAACGCTCTAAAATTAGAACCAGTGGTTCTAATTTCTGGACTTTGTTTTTTTTTTTTTTTTAAATTTTATAAGCGTAAGAGAAATCGAAAAATGGAATGAAGATGGGTTTAATGACGTATCAGATAGCAGTGACGATGATATTATCGATGTAACGCCTGTTATTTCTCATTTCAAAGCGCTTAAAAGCGTTTTTCTACGAATTTAATGTCTTAAATTAATTAAATATTAACAAACAAAAATTGTTTTGTGTTAAAATAAAGCATTCGTAACTGTTTTTATTGTTCCTTTGTCATTTTCTTTGAAAAAAAAATGTCCAGAAATTAGAACTTTTCAGAAATTAGAACTACCCGAGGAACAAAGTGGTTCTAATTTGTGAGATTCTACTGTATTAACAAATATTATACAAGGTTCTTTATATAATCAATATTTTGTATTCCCAAATCATCATTCCGAATTTTAAAGGAACTGGCCCAGTTCTACTTGAAGTCCCCATGCAAACCACACTCCCGAGATTCACATAAATCTCTCCAAATTTTTAAAAATAGGATATGTTTGATAAAAATGTTGTTTTTAGGTGTTAAACCTGTACTTTAAAAATCTTATCAAATCTTCTTATAAGTGGACAATTTTTGGGCTCAGTCCCAATATAAAAATTTCGCCAGATTTTCAGTAAAAATGGTCAATTGGCAACAAAAAGAAGTCAATTTCACTCAAATTTGGTTTGGAGTGAGTCTTTTTTTTAAAGATCTTACAAAAGATCGATTCCATCGGTCCATGTTTTTACTTTGGAATCATTTTCCGGCAATAATAACCGACAGCAATTTTCTTACATGTTTGAGCGTCGAACCTGAATACAATAACGTCGCGTAAGGCGTAACGCCAAATGCATTTTTCGTTTATGCAATTTAAATGCGAGATACCTAAATCAAACGGAGGTAAAAATTGAAAAAAAAAATTACATTTGGTTTGACCCAAAAATTAAATTTGGCAACACCGCACAAATTTATCAAATCATTTTTTAATTCTCCTTAAAGATTTTAAAGCATAATATTTGGCACATAATTAAAAAGTATAGACAAATTTTAAAAGTGAAATTTGGCAACATTGCAATATTGATAAATTTAAATCTTTAACTACCGACTCATGTACGTTTTTTGTAATTGAAACACCAAAGATGCCATTTATTTTCTTAAGTCGATGTTGTCCCAAAAAATAACAATTTGTTTAAAGTTTTTAAAATATAAATTTGGCAACACAGCAAACATTTTGATATATTTTTATACCCTCCACTTTCAAGGAGGTCTTTCAGAGGGCACCCACCGATTGCCCTGAAACTTGCATATATATAAGGGAAGGAAAATAAGAGTTATTTGTTTTTTTTTTATCTGCCCAATCTCAAATTTAAAAAAAGGGTTGCTACCTTATAAAAAAAATGTGATCTTTCGGGAAAACCCGAACTAGTTGCAATTTCGCAAAACACAAAAATACGGAGATTAATTTAATTTTAAGTTTTTAAATTTTTGAAAATAAAGTCTTAACAAAGCCGAATTTAAACACGACCGATAAACTAAAAAAAAACCGTTCAATCTGTATATAGTTTCTTTCGAAGAAATGTAAAAAGTTCTAAAAAAACGAAAAAAAAGTTTTTTCCCGTCCTCTTTGACCCGCTAAATATGAGATTGGGCAGCTAAGAAATTCTGATCTCCTCTTTCACATATAAAAGTTTCACGACAATCAATGGGTGCCCTCTGAAAGACCTCCCTTATTAGTGGTAGAGGGTATATAAGTTTTCATTCCGTTTGTAACTCATCGAAATATCGGTCTGGGATTTCATAAAATATAGATATTACTTATCAATGATAGATTCTAAGACATTCTAGCGATGTCCGTCTGTCTGTTTAAATGACGAGCACGACCAAAATATTAAACAGATACGACTGAATCTCAACATATTTACTTTTAGCTCTCGCAAGCTGTTTGGTATTGAATTTGAGCGATATCAGCTCAGCGGTTCAAAAGTTATGAACGAAAATGTTAGGGTACCTCGAAAATTTTGGTACATTCAACATAACCTAAAAATACAAAATGCTGTAATTCAACTGCTGGTTGACATCTGTGAACAGAATTGAACACCGAATAGTATTTAAACAAGTATGAACAACGTTTTTTTTTATAAATAAAAAATTTTTTCTTCGCGAAAAATTTTGGTACATTCAACATAACCTACAAATACAAAATGCTTTAATTTAACTGCTAATTGACATATGTAAACAGAATTGAACACCGAACAGTATTTAAACAAGTACAAAAAATGTTTTTCGCCAAAATTTTTTCTTCGCTGAATTTTTTTTTTTTTTAATTTTACAGATAAACTAGTAAGAGTGTTAAATTCGGCTGCAAAAAATAAAAAATAAAATGCAGGGGCGTTTTTATTTGGGGGGGGGGGGTGGTCAGGTGGTCGCTAGTGGTATTTGAGGGGGGGGCAAATTTTCCCTCGAATATGTGTTTAAAAATTCATTCTTATGCTTTTTGCAATAAAGAAATACAAGATTATCATTATTAAAAAAAAAAAAAAAACTATTCCACGCCCATAAAAGGGCGCGGACCGAAAAAACGACATTTTCTAATTCTCTGGGTCCAAATGCAGGACTTTGAACTTCCTGTGGCATAAAAATGTTGCATTTGTTAAACAAAAACACAAAAAATCATGTAAAAATATGGTATTTTTCAGAGGTTGGTTTAGTTCTTCAAGGGGAAACTTTTTTTTCCCCTGGTCCAATTTTGCTCATTTACGAACTTAACCTGCCTAGGAACATAAGACATATTCGTGCCAAATGTCGGGAGTCTAGCTCTTTTTTTTTGGACTGCATCGTTTTAACTATAGACGGACAGACGCACGGACGTACATCGTAGAATGTCTTAGAATCGATCACTGATCATAAATATATATACTTTATCATAAATATATATACTAAACCTAGACCGATATTTTGATGCGTTACACACGGAATGACAAAGTGAGTATACCCCCATACTGTAGTTGGAGGGTATAAGAAATCAAACCTCTTGATTTTGTGATTTTTCTTTACGAAGATATTTTGTTAAGTTACGAAATATTTTGTTAACCTACGAAATATTTCTTATTAATGTTGCTACGAAACGTTGATCGTAAAATAAACGAAGTTTGTATTCTTACGAAATGATAAGTTTTGCGAAAGTACAAAAATTTCGTAATATGAACAAAAATTTCGTATTATGAACAAAAATTTCGTTTATTATACAAAAAAAAGTTTTACGAAATAATCATTCGTATCTTTATGCATGAAATTTTTTGAGTATCTAAAAATAACAGGGTTGGCAACCGATACCCACCTAGAATAACGGTATTTGGCTATTGTACCGCAACCAATAAAGATATGGATATTTTCAAAAGCGATTATGAAAGCTGATGAAATTTCTAGTATTTTAAATGTGTCACTTCGTGTTTCTACCGGTTCGTTTTAGTTATACAGGCCAATACCGTTATACCTATATTTCGAAAACGAACCGGTAGAAACACGAAGTTACACATTTAAAATACTTGAAATTTCATCAGCTTTCATAATCGCTTTTGAAAATGTCCATATCTTTATTGGTTGCGGTATAATAGCCAAATACTGTTATTCTAGGTGGGTATCGGTTGCCAACCCTGAAAAATAAGTTAAATGGTGTATATGGAGAAATATTTTCAAGGTTAGTCTAAAAGGGTTAAATAGGGAAAACAGTTATACATTGGTACCTTTAAATTTCCTAAAATAATGGTCCTAAAATCTTTAAATTTTGATTTAAAAAAAAAAAAACAGGAGTAAAGGGGAAACATTGGAATTTTTTGTTATCAAAATTGAACTAAAAACCCCAAGAATCTCAAAATCCTTCATCAGAATTATTATCTATTATAATTTTAGGGCAAAAAGGGGTACCTAAGCTGTTGCAATACGAAGAAAGTAGATCCAGAAAACGCAGGGCACTTCAATTGTTAAATTTAATATGTATATTTTTAAAGCATAAAAAATTAACAGACTCTTTAACGTATTCCTTAAAAAATCTTCAAAATTAAATCATTTTCCAAATCTCTTTCTTAAATATATGCTTGTTATATTAGCTTAAAAATATATATATGAATATAAGCTTCATATCTGTAAGCTTTTGACATATGGTATGTGATAATATGTTAATGAGTATTGTCATATATCATTTTAATGCGTATGAAGAATTCGTGTAGGATATGTTAACAAAATAAAAATCGAGCATGTTTTTTTGTGTTTCTTTCAAGGATACGTGTCTACGTGCATATCCTTAAGGATATGTTTTTATTTTTGTTAAAAAAAATGTTTTTTTTTATTTTTTTTTTTTCAACGATAATAGCTGATGTATGCGTTTTTTATTTATCTTACTTTTGTAGATTTAACTTAAAGTGAGTGGAGTATACTGTAGTTATACATGCAGAGGAAGAAAATGTTTTTGTGTTTTTTTTAAAATTTCTTCTTCTACAGAAACTTGAATCTAATTAATTCCTTGTGCTGAGTATGAGTAGACATGCATACATACGTTCAAATACCTTCTAAAGACAGGTGTCTTAAGAAACGAAAAAAAAAAAAATAAATGCGTTCCTCATGACTAGGGATGAGATTTTCATGCACTAAAAAATCGAAAATATGCGCTTAAAATATGCACTAAAAAATTCAAAATATGCACTAAAAAACCTAAAAATATGCACTAAAAAATAAAATGTGGCCAATAAAAGTCTTGTTTTCATTCGAAAAACATCTTAAAAAAGCAAAAAATAAAACCGGGCTTAAATAGTGACATTTAAAACTTTATGTAAGCAGGATTTTTTTCATAAATTAGGACAATCTATAAAAAAATTAAAAAGAAAAAAATAATTTTCTTGTTTTCAAAATAAATTTTTAAAATTTAAAATAGTTTTTGAAACAAATAAATTTCAATTTGTGTTTTTGCTAATTTATATCAAAATATGCAAAAATATGCACTTAAAAAATGGAAATATGCACAATATATGCACTTAAAATCAAAATATGCAAAAATATGCATTTTAACCAAAATATGCAAAAATATGCAAAAACAAATCGATGCCATTTTAAAGCAAATTTCTTGATTCGGATAGATAATTGGTAAAAATCGTTTTTAGACTGTCGACAAAAAAAATGCATTTGCATGGAAATCTCATCCCTACTCATGACTTTATAATGATATTGGTTTAAGACTTTTTTTTTAATACAGTAACTTTTTATACCAAACAAATTAAAAAACTTTATTTTTTTCCTACATACTGCGTTCTTATTTTAATGCATATCAAGGATATGCAAACATACGTTTTATTTTAAAAATGTATAAAATTTATTTTACTCTCTAACTCTTTTTCAAGATGCATGTGGGTAAATAAAAAAAAAATAAAAATAAACCATTTTTTCCCGGGTAAAAAACTTTATATATATAATTTTTTTTGTATAAGGTAAAAAAACTGTTTCTACCGATTTTGAATGTCTGGTCAAATTTTTTTTACTAGGCCTTTAAAATTTAATGGCGATCCGGCGATCAAAGTTTTTGATTTTTTTTTAAATACAAAAAAAAAATGTATAAAAATATGTCTGGCGTATATCATTATTATTTTAAGCGCTGAACACGAAAATCAAAAAATTTTAAAAATACGTTAGACCATTAGACAACGATTTTCGAGATATCGCTATTTGAAATTTTGCGAAAAAAAATGGCGTGTTTTTCCTACGTTTAAGAAATTTTGTAGAAAAAATCTAAAAATTTTATTTCACTGACCGTTTCATAGAGCTGAGACAGGTTTTAATTTAAAAAAAAATTGCACCAAATCCGATCATTTTAACCGATGGCGCTCTTCGATCAAATTTTTGGACTTTTGGAAAATTTCCCCCAAAATTGTGGATTTTTAAAAATGAAAAAGTAAAAAAAAAAATTAATTGATTTTGGCATTCTGAATACGAATATTAAAAATTTTCTAGAATTGGTGGAGCGGTTTTCGAGATATCGCCATTTAAAATTTGTCAACAAATTGAAAAAAAAATGGCGGATCGTTCGAGTAATTTAAAAAAAAAATATCAAAATTTCTATCCCTTGACCCCTTCATTGAGCTTAAGACAGTCTTACAATCTTTCATTTAAGTCTAACTTAAGCCAAATCCGATCATTTTAATCCGAACGCCCTTTGATCAAAGTTTAGAGTTTTTGGGGATTTGAAAATAACGGTTGTTTCCTACGTTAAAGAAATTATTAGCGTCCGACCGAATATTCGGCCTCGGCTTCGGCCAAAAAGCACTATTCGGCCACTATTCGGCTTCGGCCACAATTTTGGCCGAATAGGCCGAATACCGAATAATTGTATAATATTTTTGCTCACGTGTTGAAAAACATACTAAACTAACTTTGAATCACATTAGTAAGCCACAAAAACATTTTAATAAGTGTTTTTGCAACTAAAAACATTTTTTACATTCAAAAAAAAATTTCCGATCAAAAAAAATTTACACTTTAAAATATATTTTTTTACAAAAATGTCCAAAAATTTTTTTTGCTTAAAATAAAATCATTCTGGACAGCATTCTCATGCATTTGAGTATCCCGCCGAGTCGACTTTTATTTTTTTCTTGTTTTTACTAAATATAAAATATTTTTTTTTTTAATATTCGGCTTCGGTTTCGGTTTGGCCGAATAGTGAAAATTTGGCCGAATATTCGGCTTCGGCTTCGGCCAAAAAAGGTGTATTCGGTCGGACACTAGAAATTATAAAAAAATCCAATTTTTTTTCTATTGACTATATCATGACAACAAAATGCAGAGACACACTACTTTACCACACGTCCTTTAAAAATTATAAAATTAGGTACAAATAATCTACAGACGTTTATGAACAAATCCTTTTTTACTTTGTAGCACAAATTAGATCAATTGAGAAACATTTCTAGTTAAATTTAATCAAATCCGATCGGTGGAACGGTTGTCGAAACGTCACCATTTAAAATATGTCAAAAAAATATTAAAATTGCGGGTTTTTTCTACGTTAAGGAAATTATAAAAAAAATCAAATTATTTTTCTTTGACTATTTTATAGACATTGGACGAAAACAGAATGCATAGACCAACCACTTTACCACACGTCCTTTAAAAATTACAAAATTGTTTACAAATACTTTACAGACGATTATGAACAAATCCTTTTTATACCCTCCACTTAGTGATAGAGGGTATTTATAAGTTTGTCATTCCATTTGTATCTCGTCGAAATATCGGTCTGGAACCCCATAAAGTACATATATTATTGATCAGTAATGTCCGTCTGTCTGTCCGTCTTAGTGTTTATAAACCGGGTAACCGGGTAACCGAAAAACCGGTTTTTTCCCAAAATGTCGGTTTTTTTGCAAACCGGTTAACCGGAATTGAAAATTTCCGGTGCACCGAAAACCGGTTTTTTCCTGTCGGTTAACCGGTTTTTTAAATACATTCTAAACGGAATATTTTCGCAAATATTAATTGTTTACACTTATTTTTTATGAAATTTTCAAAATTTCTTTGAAAACACCTTGAAAATCCTTGAGAAAGAAAGTCTAAAATAGTTTTTCACTTCAAGAAACAATTTATCATATAGGAATTTTATATCGAATCAGATAAATATTTGAAATACTCACCGTTGTAAGCGTTTTTTTGACACTTTTATGGAAAACTTGTTAAGTGACTGTTAACCAGACAGTAAAACAAGCCAAACGGCTTAAAATCGGGGGAAAATGAAAAAAAAAATACTAAACTCCAATTTACTTATAACGAATTGATGTATTTTTTTAAAATAAAGCCAATTAAAATTTAATTAAAGTTCTAGTGAATATGCGAAAATAAAGTACATTATTTAAATACCGTTATTTTTATAGGGTAACAGTTGCAAACCTTGATGAAAGAAACAAATATGTTAACTTAAGGTATATTCGCTATATTATTTAATAAAAAATTAGCTATTTTCAAGTATTTTTTGGTTTTGTCAGTTAAAGAAAAAAACCGGTTAACCGGTTTTTTTATTCCGGTTTAACCGAGAAAACCGGTTAACCGAAAAAGCTGATTTTCGGTTAACCGAGAAACCGGTTTCCTAAAATGTCGGTTTTTTATAAACACTAGTCCGTCTGTGGAAATGGTGATCACGGCCAAAGCATTAAACACATATAACTGAGACTTAGCTTTACTTGTTGTTGTCCTAAGTAGTTTGGTATTGCATTTCAGCGAAATCGGTTCAGCGGTTCAAAGTTATGAACTAAAATGTTCTAACCTCGAAAATTTTGGTATATTCTACATAACCTAAATTGGCTGCTGGTTGGCATATGTGAACGGAATTGGACACAGAATGGACTTTTCAAAGTACAATCCAATTTTTTTACAAAATAAAAAATCGCGGAATTTTTTTTTTCACCAAAAAATTTTTTCCGCCTATTTTTTTTTTTTGCAAATACTCTGTTATTACATTGTGGAAAAGTATTAAGTTTAAAGACATGGTCAATGAAAACAAATTTTGAGATTTTTTTTGAAAATTTTTTTGAACGTAGGAAAAACCCGCAATTTTTGGAAATTTTTTGGCAAATTTTAAATGGCAATATCTCGAAAAATGTTCGGCCGATTCAAGATTCTAGAATCCAAATTTTTGGTAGAAATTTTCCAAAAATCCAAAACTATAAAAGTGCGCCGAGGGTTTCAATGATCGGATTTGGCTTAAATTGGGTACCCAGCAAAATTTTCCGTTCCAAATAATCGGTTCCAGAACGCATCATATTACCCTGCAACCAATTCTACTTCACGTTCCAGAATCAATGATTTTTGTTTGAAATTGTCCCAAAAGCAATCGGTTTTTAGAGCAAGTAGTTTTTTTGAAAAATAATTTTACATATAAAATTTTGTTTTGATTAACGAAGAATATATTCAAGAATCTATTGTTATAGGAATTTGTTCCAAAAATTTTTCCTGGGTACAAATGATATTTCGTCTCATGCTCTATGAAACGGCTTGGAAAGAAGTTTTGAGATTTTTTTTTTAATTTTTAACGCAATTTTTTTAGCAAATTTTTTTTTTTTTAATTTTTACACAATTTTTTTTTTTAACAAATTTCAACATTTTTAGAAAATTCAAAACTGTGATCGAGGGTCTCCACGTGTTTAAATGGTCTGAATTGGTTCAAATTAGGTTTATATGAAAGTCTTATTCGAGCTCTACAAAAGGGTCCAGAATTTTTTTTTTATTTCTTGAAAGATCCGCTATTGTTTTTAAATTTGTTGACAAATTTTAAATGGCGATATCTCGAAAACCGCTCGACCAATTCTAGAAATTTTTTGGTACGTTCCAAATGGCGACATCTCGAAAACTGTACGTTTCAAGAAATTTTTTGATTTAAATTTATAAAAATCTAATACTTTTTTCGAATAAGTTTGTATAAAAGTTCGTCTCAAGCTCTATAAATGTGGCAAGGGAAAGAAATTTTGAGATTGTTTTAAAAAAATTTCTTGAACGTAGGAAAAAATCGAAATTTTTTGCAAATTTTAAATAGTGATACATAGGAAATTGTTTAAAAATTGTTTGATATTCGTGTTCAGGGCTTCGAAATTAACAAATGTGATGTATAGCATCCAAAAATTTGCAAACTTGATCCAAAACTTTGATCGCCAGGCGATCCGATTGGCCTGAAATTTGTACCACATATATTTTAGGTCTAGTAGAATAAAACTTTCCCGGAAAATCGTTAAAAATCGGGAGCAAAATTGGTTAGCCATACAAAAAAATTGTTTAATGCTCATACAAAAAAATATAGTTTGATACATTTAATTTTTCACACGGGTATTTAAGAAAAAACCTTTAGATCTTGAAAAAAAAAATTATATAAAAAAGTCAGATGAAAAAAAGTGTAAGAAAAATATTGTTGTTTTAGTAGTAATTTACTTTTAAAACAGCTGTTACCACAAATTTACTCTTGCTTCTTTTTTTTTAAGTTGCGAAGAGTTTTTTTTACAGGTCTTTTTCTTTATTGTATCCACCAACAACATTTGTATAACAACTTAAACATGATGATGTTGCTGATGATGAGACGCTGATTGTTGTCTGTATGAATGTATGTATGTATGATTTTGAAGTAAATAAAACCGCATATTAACACATGCTTTACGCTAAACTGCATTATACAGCAATTAAATGTTAAATTTAAGGTTAAAACTGATTTTTTTAAACATTTTTTTTTTACATTTAACAGGAGTTTTTAACAGTAAAATTGAAAGAGCACCATTTAAATAATCCATATTTTACATAACTCGTGATTTTTAACAAAATTCTTTAAAATTTAAATTTTTTAGGGTAGAAGGGATCACAATGGACCTCAGAGTCTACGTGTGTTGACGTAAAACGTCAGCAGCCACTTACTTACAACCTAGGGTAGAAGGGGCAACATTTCCAGCAATTGAAATAATTTTTAGCTGTGTACCTGTAACCGATTTCTGTAACTATGCGAGAAGTTTTCGCATCGAAAAAAATAAATGAACATTATAGTCATCTTATACTTAACAGAGTGATTTAAAAACATAGCTTTGCATATTTTTCGTATTCGATGTTTTTTACATCAGCAACATTGTAGTCACCCTGTTAAAAACTAAATGACTACAATATTGTTTTATTTTTCTCGATGCGAAAAGTTTTCTCATCGTTACAGAAACTGGGCACTGGTCATAGATGGGAATTTTTCATTACCATTGAAATTTAATTACCATTGGTTGATATCAATGGTAATGAAAAAATTTTCATTACCATTTAATGGTAATTAAATTTTTTTAATTGAAAAAATAATTACTAATGGTAATGAAATGCACCAATTGTTGAAAAACACCAATTATAATTGGTTTCAAAACCATTGGTTTGCACATTTTTGTTTTTTTGAAAAGTTAAAAATTTAAACATCAAAGTATGTTTTTACAAAAAAAATATGAAAATGTTAAAGACAAAAAACAAAACGCAAATAAAAATTTCAAATATTGTGTTATACAAAGGCAATCAACGTGTGTTTGGTTTATAAAATTTGAAAAACTAAAACACCATATAACAAAAAACAACATATATTTCCAAATATTAACGATTTTGAAAATATTGTGACGACTTTTACTAATGGTAATTATTTTTTTTAAGTGATGCCATACCAATGGTAATTATTTTTTTTTAATTTTCATTAGTAATTAAATAGATAAGTAATTTAATTGGTACAATTGATACAACCAATTGTAATGAAAAAAATTTCATTACCATTGACATCAATTAAATGGTAATTAAACCATCAATTAATTAGTCACATTAATTAATTAGTCCCATCTATGGCACTGGTGATATTTGTAGATTTATTTGTAGGGAAGAAAAGTATACACACTGGTAAAAAATTTGAGACCGAAACCGAACTACAAACCTAGTCTTGGTCGGACATATGGATTTTTTTTGATTTCCAGGGCATAATTTAATTTCAATGGGAATTTGGCAACTGTGTAAATATTTTAAGTCCTAGTTAATTGCAAAGTTAATTTACGGTTAAATTCAAAATCTTAAGAAAAGCTACTAAATGCTAAGCTTAGCTAATTCTAGAAATCTGGCAACACAGCAATTTATTTTTAAAGTGATATTTGTAATTTCGTGTGTAATACTTCAAAATACCGGACTTAGATCTAGGGACATCTACTCTCTTTTGTGACCGGGATCATTAAAATATTGCAAATTGCCTCAAAGCGCCCCTTGAATTGTTGAGCCTCAATAAAAATTATTTTCAAACTAAGGCCATCGCAGTTGTATCTAAAATTAAAGTGCTATGAGCATGTTTTTTGAAAAATTAAAAACTCATATGATTTTATCATTGTTTACCTTTTTTTAAAGTTTACAAATTTATGACTACTTTGTGTATTTTGTAAAAAAGATAAAATATGATAAAAGATTGTGAAAAATAAACACACATGAACACCAAAAATAATACTGTGCTTGAATCGGTGGAATTACACAGAAAAAAATTAATTTCTAACCGAATTTTTCAGTTGTATTAACACATAATTTGGTTGCTGCTACTACATTTTGATGTGGCTAACGAATTTTATAGTTGTTTCAATTAAAAGACAGTTGCTATAACAACATTTTGTTGTAACTACCGATATTTAGTTTGTTGTAACAACTGAATTTCAGTTGGAAATTAGCAAATTTGTTTTCTGTGTGTATGCTTTTGTATGACGAACGATATCGTTTGCGACGAATATGCATGACATTTTTCATACAGAAACTGGTCATTGCCAATTTTTCTGGGTTAGACGGAGGGACATTGTTACTTAAATGTACTCAAAATGTGATTCTGAGTCGATTTGTATACTTGAAGATGGATCAAACAGCGATATTTTTGGAATTTACAAAAATCAGCACAAAATCATTTTACTCTGAACCACAGAGTGGAGTTGGGTATTAAAAATTAAAAAAAAAATCAGCAAAAATAAGAAAAATTATAAAACAAATTAAAAAAATGCTAGAAAGAGTTCAGGAAAACTAAAATAAATCAAAAATTAAATTCCAAAAATGCTTAAAAATCTTAGAAAAGTAAACAAATAATCAGGAAAAAAAAATTCCCAAAAAATGGAAGGAATTTAAAAAAAAAAACAAGTAAGAGTGTTAAATTCGGCTGTGCCGAATCTTTTATACCCTCCAACATGCAAAAAAAAAAAATCCAGGGTCGTTTTCTTTTTTTTGGGGGGGGGGAGGTCGGCAGTGGTCTTTGGGGGGACAAATTTCCCCTCGAAATATATGTTTAAAAATTCATTCTTATGCTTTTCGCACTAAATAAATAAAAGTTTATCATTATTTTACAACTTTTTTTTATTCCACGCCCACAAAAGGGGGGCGGGCCGAAAAAAACGATATTTTCTAATCCCCCGGGTCCAAATGCAAAACTTTAAGCTTCTTGAAGCATAAAAATGTTGCACTTGTTTAACAAAATCACAAAAAATCATGTAAAAATATGGTGTTTTTTAGAGGCTGGTTTAGTTTTTCAAGGGGGAACTTTTTTCCCCCTGGTCCGATTTTTCCCATCTCCGAACTTAACCAGCCTATGAACATAAGACATATTTCTGCCAAACTTCAGGAGTCTAGCACTTTTATTTTGGACTGTATCGTGTCTTCCACAGACGGACGGACGGACAGACGGACGGACGGACGGACGGACAGACGGACGGACGGACGGACAGACGGACATCGATAGAATGTCTTAGAATCGATCACTGATCAATAATATATATACTTTATGGGGTCATAGACCGATATTTCGATGTGTTACACACGGAATGACAAAGTGAGTATACCCCCATACTGTAGTTGGAGGGTATAATAAGAAAACTTTAGAAAAACTAAGAACATTTTTGAAAAAAAAAACAAGTGAGAGCGTTAAATTCGGCTGTGCCGAATCTTTTATACCCTCCAAAATGTAAAAAAAAAACAATATAAAAAAATCCAGGGGCGTCTTTTTTTGGTGGGGAGGTAATTGGTGGGAGACGTTAGGGGGCACCTTTCCCTTGCGATTTTGAACTTCTTCTGAGATAAGAATGTGGCATTTGCTTAGCAAAAGTACAAACAAACCTGAAAAAAAATGTGGGTTTTCTTAGGTTGGTTTAGTTCTCAAAGGGGGCACTTTTTTCCCCTTGGTCCGATTTTGCCCATTTCCGAACTTAACCTGCCTAGGAATATAAGACATATTCGTGCCAAACTTCGGAAGTCTAGCTCTTTTATTTTGGACTATATCGTGTCCTCTACAGACGGACAGACGGACGAACATCGCTAGAATGTCTTAGAATCGATCACTGATCAATTATAAATATACTTTATGGGGTCCTAGACCGATATTTCAATGCGTTACACACGGAATGACAAAGTGAGTATACCCCCATACTGTGGTTGGAGGGAATAAAAATTAGGAAAATTCAAACAACAATCTGAAAGGAATAGAAAAAATCCAGGTAAATTCAGAAAAAAAACTGAGAAGAATAGAGAAATTCAGAAGAATTAAAAAAATAAATTAAAGAAAAAATAGAACTATTCAAACTATGCATAAAAAGGAAAGTGTGGAGGGTATCGAGGCAGAAAAATAAAATCGGGTCAGTGTTGGCAAAGCGTTGGTGATAGTGGACCATGTGCTGGAATCGTCAGCTACACAACTTTACAACGTCTCCCCAACAACGAAATTAATTATTCCCTTAACCCTTTCATAGAGCTTTAGACAATCTTTCAAATCCAAATCCGAATATTTTAACTCGTTGCGCCTTTCGATTAAAGTTTTGGATTTTTAAAAAAATTTCCACCGAAAATTTTTTAAATTTTTAAAATAAAAATTTTTTTGCGACTATTTTTTTTTTTTTTAATCTGCCAAATTTTGAGCCAATTTCGATCGATTTAACCATTGCATCCTTTGATCAAAGTTTTGGATTTTGTGAAAAATTCCCATCACAATTTAAACAAGTAGAAAAGTTAAATTCCCTTGGTTTTTTCGCTACAACGAGACGACGGTCATTGTTACCAATTCTCGTTTAGGTTGATTTTATTAAAAATGATTTGTAAAAAATTAGAGGAAATAAATCAAAATAATTGATCATGTGATCAAAACTAAGTATTATTAATATTATAAAAAAGAGATTTTTTTTAGTCATTTTTGTAAAAAAAAAATTGAAAAAAAAATTTTTTGAGTGAAAAACTTTTTTCGAGTTTAAAATTTTTTTGAGTGTTAATTTTTTTTCTCTTTGTGACAAAAATACTTTGTAAAATATTTTTGTGGCTTACCAACGTTCAACACGTGAATTTAAGGTGAAACCAATCTGAAATTCAAAGTTTTTCTCATAACTTTTGACTTACTTGACCGATTTTACTGAATTTTAACACCAACCAGACCAAGAAAACGAAAATATATGTGCCAAGCTTTAGCAGCCTCAGAGTTGTCTTTCGAAAGTTAGCATGTTTTTTAACGGGTAAATTCGCGAAAACCCCTGCCGAAGTTCACGAGAATTTGGCTCAAATTGAATAAAAAATTGTCTTAAGCTCTATAAAAGAAATTTTGAGATTTTTTTTTTAATTTCTTAAACGTAGGATGAACCATCATTTTTTGCAAATTTCAAATAGCGATGTCTCGAAAACTGTCCGATCGATCCACTATTGTTCCAAATATTTTTTTTTGCCTGCCCTTTATCACTAGAGTGGAGGGTATAATAATAATAAAAAACTAATTTTCTTGCGATTATTTTAACCCGTGGTGCCCTTAAATCAATGTTTAGAGTTTATGGTGAAAATTTTCCAAAAAACCAAAATTTGCAACCATGGGCGCCAAGGTTTGTTAAAAAAAATTTAACAAATTTTCAAAAGCTTATACATTTCATCAATGTCAACACTACAAACTATCAAGAAAGAATAATGAACAAGTAAGAGTGTTAAATTCGGCTGTGCCGAATCTTTTATACCCTCCAACACGTTTAAAACTAAAAAAAAAAAATCAGTGGGGGCGTCTTTTTTTTGTGGGGGGAGGGGGGTCGTTGGAGTTGGTGGGGGACACCTGTACCCCCGCTATATATGTTTACAAATTATTTGCTTATGATATTTACGCTTAAATAATAAATTTTTATCGTTATTTTTAATTAATTTCTATAACCAAAAAAGGAATTTTCTAACCCCCCTTGGTTCAAGCGCTGGTCTATGAACATAATATGGCATACAAATGTTACATTTGTTGACCAAAAATTAAAAAACAAACTCGTAAAAATATCGTATTTTTCAGGGGTCGTTTTCGTTCTTCAAGGGGAACTTTTTTCCCCCTGGTCCGATTTTGCCCATATTCGAACTTAACCTTACCAGTAGCATAAGAGATATTCCTACCCAATTTCAGGGGTCTAGCTCTTTTGGTTTGGACTGCATCGTTATTTCTACAGACGGACGGACATCGCTAGAATATCTTGGATTCTATCATGGATCAATATTATATATACTTTGTGGGGTCCCCGACCGATATTTCGATGTGTTACACACGGAATGACAAAGTCAGTATACCCCCATACTGTGGTTGGAGGGTATAAAAAAATTTGGTGGCAATACTGTCAGTCTGGGGCCCCTGTAGGCTAGTTGGTAGCGTGCTAGCCTATGAAACAGGGGGTCGTGGGTTCGATTCCCACCAAAACCCTTGGTCGATTTCTCTACAACGAGACGACGGGTCATTGTTACCAGTTCTCGGTTAGGTTAAAATTATTTAAAATGAGTTGTAAATAAAAATTGGAATAATAAATAAAAACTGATCATTGGATCAAATTATTATTATTATTACTGTCAGTCTGCTAGGCTTTAAAAGTTGAAAATTTTATTGCAGTAGTTTTATAACTTTTTTTGAGTGCAAAATACCACTCCAGTACCCTTTGGGGAATGTCTATAAATAATTTTATTTTCCAGGTTGACGCTCGTAAAACATTTATCATTTACTCAATCAGGATGCTATCAAGCTTAAATTCAAATCTTTTTTCAATATAATTTTTTTTGCCTTTGGCCTTGATTTTGAAAAATATATTTTTTTAATAACTTTCTTAAAAAAAAATTTTCGAAATTTTTTTTTCAAAACTTTCTTTATTTTTTGGAAAATTGCAAGCGACTTTTCTTCATTTTTTGAATTTATGCAAAAAAAAAAAATGCATTTGGGACTAAAGTGCGACCTATAGTACATTTTTCATCCATATCGTACGCAGAGTTTAAAAAAATTATAAACGCAATAAAAGTATTTAATTTGTTTGACAATTGTTCTGTATTTTTATTTTAAATAGAATTTCTGAAAATTTTATACCAAAATGTTATTTTTTATCAAACGTAACTATTGATTCTTTAAAGAAATAGATCAATTTTTAAAAATTCTTAATTCTTATAAACTCTATTTGTCAAACATTTTTAAAACCACCAACCTGTTACTAAAAATCTGGTTTGTTTTGTAAAATTTATATTCCTTAGTTTATATATGTTTAATATCCGAAGAATTGCACAGGTGTTTTTGTAATTTAATAATTGTTTCTGTAAAATTCACAGAAAAATTTTCTTTAAAATATTTTTTGACAAATCATGTATAATTTAAAATTATTTCTTTTTATTGTTTTAACACATATGTTATTTATTTAAATATTTATTATTTTTTGTTTCTGCTTTTGTTTACTCATTTTATTATTATTTCTCTTTTAAAAATTTTCTACACACATGTGTTGTTAACACGACAAGTGTTTAAATGTAACTGTTTTCTTAAACAATGCAAATAAACATAAGAACTAATAATGACAAGTGTAACTAAAAATATAGAACAATATTTTCCTATACACTCCTCATCCCTACATTACACATGAATACTAAAATAAAAACAACAATATGATAACCGAAAAAATGATATGCATTTTGAAAAAGGTAAAAATGTGTATGAGTTTACGGAAACCCTCATAACATTTTTTTGTTAATCAGGTGCGTGATCATATGTGTTGACAAACAAAAGTATACACATATACACACACCAAAGAAACACACTCATTGAAAACACTAACAACAAAAAACACAGGTACCAAAACAAAACTGTAGAAAACACAACAATAATATTTTCTTTATTCTTTGTTTTGCTACTTCCATATTGTTTTTCTTTTACAAAAAATTTAGGTAAACAATGTATGTGTAATTCTCATATGGTTTGTATGATCATAAATTTTGTTGTTGTTATTCTAACTTATGTTTGCATTTCTCTCTCTACTTGTCATTTTCACATTAGTATGAACATGTTAATGTTTTCTCTATGTTGTTGCCATTTTTATAGTTAATTTGTTAAAATTATTATCAAAATTCTTAGAATTCGTTTTATGATATTTTATTAGTTCCTCGTATTAGTCCTGCACATCCTTTTACAATAGGCGCGACATTATATTTTTAAAAATTATCCGTTGTCAACTTGTTGTGTATTTATTAAGAAAAATCTCCCGATTAAGCGTTAGATTTATTTTAACTGTTTGTAAATTGTTGTGCTAGATTAACGGTTAAGTACAATAGGGATCGCTATAAATATATTAAATTTATATGTTTATGAAATTTGGCAACAGTTTTATTTTGTAGTGCAAAATTTAAAATTTTGTGTTTTGCCGACGGTGTTTTGAAAATTGTATCAATTATATTTTTTTGTAAAAAAAACACGAAAATTTAAGGGGAAAATATCTCGTATATGATATCGTGTTGCTTCTTAATAACGAGCGTAACTGGAGCTTTTGCAAGAAATATATAGGGGAGCCACAGTGTATAGTGGGGTGGGCCTAGTACATTTTGTGGTATAAACTAAACCACTCAGTTTTTATACAAGTTATGCACATTATTAAATAGAAGATCACTTCTAGATATCAGAAATGTAAAAAAAGATATTTGCGTACACTCAAAAAAAAACTTTGTAAAACGACAAGAAGAATAGATTAAAGAGGCACTGCAAAAAACAAAGTTACAACCGACAAGAAAAGTTTGTAACTTTTTTTTGCTACCTCCTATTTGACAAAAATTCCTGGTAATTTTGCAAGCTTTTTACTAATAATTTTGTAATTTTACAATATTATCGTGATTTTACTAGATTTTTTGCTACCTTTTATTTTACGAGAATTCTTAGTAAAAATTACAAGCTTTTTAGTAACTTTACAAGCTTTTTACCAATAACATTGTAAATTTAAAATTTTTTGGCGCAATAAAACTTACTAGAAATTCTCGTGAACTTACTAGATTTTTTTTTGTAAAATTGTTTTGGAAATTTGTAAAGTTATAAAATAAAACTGTAAAATTAAAAAAAAATTTCGATCGCTATTTGGTTGTTTAAAAACAAGGAAAACTATCAAATATTGGTAAAATGGGATTACGAGACTTTATCTAGTAATTTGACAAGTTTTTTTTTTGTGTGTATTCATAAATTACCATTCCAAATTTTACGGAAATCGGACCATTTCTGCATGTAGTCCCCATACAAACCACCCTTCCGACATTCTCATAAATCTCTCAAAAATCAAACAAATTTTAAATATTTGATTAAATTTTTTTTTTAACCATGGTGTCCTTAAAAACTAAGACCGACTTCCCTTAAATTTTATCCGCCAACATTTTTTCGAAACATACTAACAACCAATCTTCACTTTCTAAATGAGTTTCCATGCAATTTTCAAGGCATTATTTAAAATTTTTTACAGAATGGGATATATCTCATGGAATGGGCAATATCTTATCGAATGGACGATACATATTTTTAGCGTAAGTCTCCTAGGAGACAGAAAAAAATAAAAAAAAAATTTGAGTAAATTTTTAATACTACACAGAAAAAAATAAAAAAAATTTTTGAGTAAATTTTTAATACTATTGAGTAAAAAATTACTCAATTTTCCACCAGTAAACGATTTAATAGTATTGAGTAAACTTTTAATAAAAAATTATTAAATGCTTAATAAAAAATTTGAGTAAATTATTAATTCACACAATTAAATCTTTACTTAAAATTTTTTAATATTTTTAAGTAACTTTTTAATTGTGTCAAGTAAAAATTTACTCAAAATGTATCAAATTATTTTTTTAAAAAGTTTAAAAAGTTTCTAATTTTTTTTTCCAAAAAAATTGCTTTTACAAACTTTACCAAATATACTTATGTCTTCAAGACAAAGTAAAATTTTATAAAGATGATTTCAAACTTTCATATACATATACAAAAAACAATAAACTAAATGAGAATTCAAAACACCAAGAGAAGAAAAAAATAAATAAAAAAAAATATTAAATTTGTATTAAATTATTTACTCAAATTTTATTTTCAATTTTTGAGTAAATATTTAATTGCGTCAATTAAAAAATTACTCAAATTTTTTTTAAAAAATTAAACAAGTGATTACTCAAATTTGTTTCCTCCATATTTTTTTCTGTGTATTGAGTAAAAATTTACTCAATTTTCCACCAGTAAACGATTTAATAGTATTGAGTAAACTTTTAATAAAAAATTATTAAATGCTTAATAAAAAATTTGAGTAAATTATTAATTCACACAATTAAATCTTTACTTAAAATTTTTTAATATTTTTAAGTAACTTTTTAATTGTGTCAAGTAAAAATTTACTCAAAATGTATCAAATTATTTTTTTAAAAAGTTTAAAAAGTTTCTAACTTTTTTTTAAAAAAAAATTGTTTTTACAAACTTTACCAAATATACTTATGTCTTCAAGACAAAGTAAAGTTTTATAAAGATGATTTCAAACTTTCATATAAGTACATATACAAAAAACAATAAACTAAATGAGAATTCAAAACACCAAGAGAAAAAAAAAAATAAAAAATATTAAATTTGTATTAAATTATTTACTCAAATTTTATTTTAAATTTTTGAGTAAATTTTTAATTGCGTCAATTAAAAAATTACTCAAATTTGTTTCCTCCATATTTTTTCTGTGGCTTGTTGATGAAATTTTTTTATTTCACCAATTTAAAGCATTTAAAAAATTTAAATATTGAAATTTTTAATAAAAAACGGGTAATGTTTTTCAAAATGAGTTTTCTCAAAAACGGCTCGACAACTTATGGGCTATAATTTTTTTACACACTATTTAGAATGTAAATAACCCAAATCAGTAAAAAAAAAATGATGTGCTAAGACCCTTCATTAAAAGTTGGTTCAAGGACACCGTGTAACGTGTACTTTGGTGACCTAATCAAATCTGATTATAATAGGACCATTTTTAGGTTCAGTCCTTACATACAAATTTCGCCCGATATTCAGTTAAATCGATATAACAGCAACAAATATAAGCCTATTTCAAATATAAGCCTATAAATTTTTTTTTTTTCATTTCGTCTTGATCAGTTCGAACTTTCCGATTTTCAAGTTTAAATTTGCAAATATTTTTTTGTAAATTTACAAATATTAAATGTTGTTTGTTATTTCTTGTACCCAAAGATACAAGAAATTTATATTCGATTAAAAAAAAATATTCTAGTTCGAGGCCCGATAATTATATTTATGATATTATCATAATAGGCAGTTATAGCAACACTCAAAAAAATACGTCAGTAAAAAAGTTTGTAAAATGGTTTGTAACCCAACTTTACAGGTTTTTTACTAATTCTTACTAAAAAATAATTTTTTAGTAATTCTTTTTTGTAAACTTGCGTTACAAACTATTGATTTTTTACTGATTTTTTAATAATTTTTTCAGTTGATTTTTTAAAAATTATCGTACTAACTTTTGATAATTATTTTGTAAATTTTACAATATTAGTTAGTAAATTTTGTTTTTTTTTCTAGAAAAAATATACACTTTATTAAAAAATTTAAATTTTATTAAAATATTTGGAAATTAAAAAGAGCATTAAAAAATATATATTATTACTTTTTTTTCTTTTAATGTTAAAACAGTGGACCAACGCTTTGATGATTATTAATACATATGTTTATTATTTTTAATATTGAATCACACTTATTAAAAATGGGTTTTAAAATTAATTTTACAAAAATAGTACAGAAAAATTCTGTATTACTAATTTTTACCAGTTATTTTAAGTTTACTAAATTTTGAAAACCAAAGTTTGTAATGGTAACTGAAAAAGTTATCGGGCACAAATTGAAAACTTTTTTAGTAATGGTAACAGACTTTTTTGTAAGGAATACTAACATATTTTTATGAGTGAAAAAATAAATTAAAACAAATTAAATAAATTAAATTATATCATAAATAAAACTTAGTCCTCGAACTAGAACAATACTCTAATAGAATATCTAAAAATAATTTTCCTAGCTGTAATTATAAACCTTTTTGCATAAATTTTTACTAAAATGTCTATTAAATTAAAATTTTTATTTGTCATTTTGAATTACAAATCCCTTGTAAAGTAAAAAAAACTTTTGAATGTACATATTTTACGAAACTTTTTCTTGAAAATTTACGATACTTAGGACCCCTCAAAGAGAATTTATAAATAGATAAAAACACAAAAACAACTAGTTACACTCAAACAAATTGTTACACTCAAAAAAATTTTTACACTCAAACAAATTTGTACACTCGAAATAAAATTTTACACTCAAAAAAGTTTTTTTACTTAAAATTAAAATTTTTTTGTCCGAATTTTTGAACAATTTTATTTTTTTCTACCAAAAAAATAAAAATCATTACAAAAGTGAATTTTATAACACAAAATTTGGTCAACTAAAATAACCAGGGTTGCCACTCAATTGTAAAATATTTTTAAAGGACAAAATCGGCTGCAGTTGTACAGCATAATATACTTAATCTGAACGCCATTAAGCTTAAATTAAAGCTTGTTGAACCATTTTTACAAAAATACTTGTTTAATAATAATTGGGTAATTCTATAGAAAAACTGAAGGTGGTACTTTTTAAATTTTAAAAAATATAATAAATTTCATTTTTATTATTTTAAATTAATGTTTTTGTTGTAATTTTTTTATAAATGAAGGGCTTGCTGCAAGAACTTGATAAGCAACATTTTATATTTTCGTGTTTTTCGCCTTCTGCTGATGTTCCATTGAAAAAAGTTCTGAAAAAGTTCTGTTTTCTACATAATTTTAAAAGTTTTAAGGCAAAAACCACCATAAAATGAAATGTTGCTAATCGAGTTTTTACAATAAGCCCTTCAAATGATGAAAAACTTTTTTTTACAAACTTTCTCCCACCAAAACGAGGGTATCACTGTCTACATTTTACATAAAATTAGTAAAGTACACAGAAAATAATATTGAGAAAAACAATTTGTAGTGTCCGACCGAATAGACCTTTTTGGCCGAAGACGAATATTCGGACAAATTTTAACTATTCAGCCAAAACCGAAGCCGAATATTAAAAAAAAATATTATTTTTGTAGTAAAAACAAGAAAAAAAGTAAAACTCGATTTAGCGGAATACACAAATGTATAAAAATGTTGTCCAGAACGATTTATTTTGAGCTGAAAACTTTTTTTAGACATTTTTGTAAATAAAAATTTTTGAGTGTAATTTTTTTTCGATCGAAAAATTTGTTTGAGTGTAAAATCTCGTTTTAGCTGCAAAATCGCTTAATAAAATGTTTTTTGTGGCCTACTAATGTGATTCAAAGTGTGTTAAGTGTGTTTTCCAACACAAAAAAACACATTTTATAAAATTATTCGGCCAAAAATGTGGCCGAAGCCGAATAGTGCTTTTTGGCCGAAGCCGAATATTCGGTCGGACACTGTTAACTTGTTTCAATTTTAAAACAAAATTTGTGCAATTTTTTAATTGACACAATTAAAAATTTACTCAAAAATTAAAAAAAAAAAAAAAATTGAGTAAATAATTTAACAGAAATTTAATAATTTTTTTTTTTATTTTTTTTTTAATTCTCTTGGTGTTTTGAATTCTCATTTAGTTTATAGTTTTTTTATATCCACTCTAGTGATAGAGGGTATATATAAGTTTGTCATTACGTTTGTAACACCTCGAAATATTGGTCTAGGACCCCATAAAGTATATATATTCATGATCCTCGATCGATTTAAAGACGATCTAGCGATGTTCGTCCGTCCTCTGTCTGTCTGTTGAAAACACGCTAACTTTTTAAAGACTTGACGGAGGCTCCTGAAGTTTGGCATATATATTGGGCATTTACCTGGTCAGGTTGGTATTGCAATCCAGCGAAATCGGTCCAGTGGTTCAAAAGTTATTAGCAAAACCGTAAATTTCAGATTAGTTTCACCTTAAATTTACATGTTGAAAACCCTTTAAAAATGTTTTAAAAACATTTATAAGTCACAAAAATATTTAACAAGGTATTTTTGTCGCTCAAAAATATTTTTACACTAAAACAAAAAAAAATACACTCAAAAAAATTTTACACTCAAAAAAAAATTAGTAAATTATTTTTTTTTTTCAAAAATTACTAAAAAAAGGTTTTTTTTTACAATAAGTAAAATATTTCTAACCAAAAATGTTATTATTTTTACGTTAGAAAATTTACTATCAGTTAAAAAGGGCATTGTGGAGGGTATTCATAGATTCGGCCAAGTCGAATTTAACTTTTCTACTTGTTATATATGAGGAATTCCACACCAAATGTCCCGTTACAGAAAAACATGTGTCCCGTGAATTTCTGAATAGGTTGTATGAATAGCCCTATATGTACCCAGGCAGAAATTCCCAACCGTTACAAAGAAAAAGTCTCGGCAAAGCACTTTATTTTTTGTGTAGAAGGTAGTATGAATTCGAAAAAGTGCTTTGCCAATGTTTTTCTATTTAAATCCGTTTAAAGTATAAATTTTTTATTAAAATTTATTAATTTTCATACCGTTTACCGTGGTTATCATTTTGGACGCTGGGAGAGTACTAAACTGTGATGCTTTCCCAGCACACAAGCGACCGTAAAAGGAACTTTGCCAGCGCTCTCCAGTTCGTATTTTTCTGCCTGCCCTAGTAAAAATGATTTCGTATATAGCAATGTATAAATTTATACAAATATATCTTTTTATACATACTGAGATCTTATTATATTTAATTATATAAAAAATCAATCAGATAAGACCAAATTTCGTATCAAATTATATAAAATTTGATATAACTCTCGATAAAATTTTATAAAATTTGATACGAATTTTGGTCTTATCTAAGATACTTTTTATATAATTTTATATAATTAGATCATTTTATGTAAAATTAGATATATTTGTATCAATTTATACATGGATATATACAAAACCATTTTTACTAGGGTGGGTAGCTAAGAAAATTGCGTTTTTGGTTTTTAATTTTTTTTAAAAACTGGGCTTTGGAGGCGTGTTCAAATATTGGAAAAATTATCATATTTGTGTCGAGTTACCTTGTTAAATATTTATCAAATTAAAACCGGATGCACTACAATCTCAAAAATTTACATTCTTGTATAGTTTTGTATGGGCTATCGACTAATTTTTTTTTTTTTTTAATTTTCAGAACCCGTTCTGAAATTTTCCATTGTTTAAAAAAGTTAATTTATCAAAAATCCGGCCACTTTTTTTTTTAATTTTTTGTTTTAAAGTTTAGATGTTTGTCCATCCACACAAAAAAAAAAAAATCAGAAACACGTTCGTCGTTTTTTTCGAGAAAATCGCATTTGAATTTTAAATTTCATAACAATTTTGTAATTTGCTTGTACATATTTTCTTGTTATAACGTTGCGAATGAGTATTATCAATTGCATTAATATTACTCATACGATCTGTTGAAACAAGAAAATACAAGCAAATTACAAAATTGTTATGAAATTTAAAATTCAAATGCGATTTTCTCGAAAAAAACGACGAACGTGTTTCTGATTTTTTTTTTGTGTGGATGGACAAACATCTAAACTTAAAAAAAAAAATTTAAAAAAAAGTGGCCGAATTTTTGATAAATTGACTTTTTAAAAAACGGAAAATTTCAGAACGGGTTCTGAAAAAAAAAAATATTTTTCCAATATTTGACCACGCCTCTTAAGCCCAGTTTTTGAAAAATTGAAAAACCAAAAACGCAATTTTCTAAGTTGTATGTAGGGCTATCCATACAACCTATTCAGAAGTTTACGGTACACATGTTTTTTTCGCTGGACATTTGGTGTGGAATGCCTCATATATACTCAAAAAAACCTTGTAAAATAACAAGAAAAACTTGTAACTTTCATTTTTTGCTGACTCCTATTTGACAAGAATTCCTTGTAATTTTACAAGCTTTTTGCCAAAAATTTTGAAATTGTACAATGTTTTTACCAATAAAATTGTAAGTTTACAATTTTTTTGACGCGATAAAACTAACAAGGAATTCTAGAATTCCTAGTAAAGATTACTAGCTTTTTGTAATTTTACAAGTTTTTTACTAATAAAATTGTAAATTTACAACTTTTTTGTCGCAATAAAACTTAAAAGGAATTCTAGTAAATTTACTAATTTTTTTTTTGTAAAAAATCATTGAAATTAGAAAAATGGCAAAAAAAATTGTAAAATTACAAAAAAAAAAATTTGAAAAAAATAAATTTTTGTTAAAAAAACAAGGAAAACTGTCAAATATTGGTAAAATGGGATTACGAAACTTTTTCTAGTAATTTGACAAGTTTTTTTGTCTTGATCGAATTTAAGTCGATTTAGCTATAACCGCCTGTCTGATGGAAATACGCTTACTTTCGAAAGACTACTGTAAGGCTGCTGAAGCTTGGCATATACATTTGTCGTTCTGATGGATAGGTTGATATTGAAATTTATTGAAATCGGTGAAAGCGTTCAGAAGTTATAAGCAAAACCGTAAAATTAACATTGGTATGACACAAAAATATTTTACAAAGTGCATTTGCCATTAAAAAAATTTTTACACTTAAAAATATAAAATTGCACTCAAAAAAATTTTACACTTAAAAAATTGTTACACTCAAAAAACTTTTCTTTTTTTTTGTTCAAAAACAGAGACCAAATATAACAGTTATGTGTGTATTTTTGTTCAAAAAAATCATTAAACGAATGTTGTCCAAATTAAGTATTTTATATATGAAAGGACGTCTAGAGATGTCCCGTGTTTAAATTTGCAATAACTTTTGTTTTTTTTATTTTTACAATAACAGTATAAAATAACAGTTATTAAAAACTTTTTGTTCAAACAATCTAAAATAACATTTATATTATATTTATTGGAGTAAATAACTGTTATAACAGTTATTAAAAAAAAAAACAATCAATGTTTATAAATATCTTTAAATCAATGATTGAAGTATTAGCGATCAAAAGGATTCTTTTACGTGCTTTTATTTTAGTTTTATTTTAAGAACTCAAGTTTTTTAAGGCTCAAAGGGTTTTTGATAACAGTTATAATAAATAAAAGTTTTTTATCTGTGTTATTTTGAACAGATATTTATATAAATCATTTCAAACTGTTATTTTTAATTTTTATTTGAACCAATATTTTTGAACAGTTAAATTTGATTTTTTTTTTCAATAAATCTCATAACTGTTATGGTCTCTGTTCAAAAATTACTAAAAAAATTTTTTTTCTTAAGAGTTTTTGTCAAAATTTTTAAACAATTTTGTTTTTTTGCTTTAAAAAATTAAAATCACTAAAAAAAGTTTTGGAACAAAATTTATTGTGTTTAGTATTTTTTTGTTTAGTTTTTATTGTTTTTCATATTTTTTTTTTGTTTATTAATAGATTTATTATTTTAATTACATATTTTTTTTATTGTCCCGATTTTTGTTGTTACTGTTCCCAGTTTGTCTAATTAGAAAAAAATTCTTATGGGCATTTTTTATTTTTAATGTCACTTTATAACACTCAGTTTTTATTAAAAAAATTCCAATTGGAATTTGAAAAAAAATTAAATTTTCTATAAGAAAATATTTTTTTATACCTTTTATTAAATTTTTATTTTATACAACATTTTTGTTTTTATAATTTATTTTTTTTAATAATCCGAAATAAATTATTTTGTTTTTCATATATTTTAATTTCAATATATTCACATTCGATTCACCCGCGCACACATTTCATACAGTAATAATATAAATTTTTTGTTTTTGCCAAATAATTTAAGTCTTGTTTGGTAGTATAAAATATTATTGTGCAATATAAAAATAATATTCCCATATAACCGACACACACATACTACTCATTTATCTATCTATAACAAGATATATAAGCAACAAAACGAAAGAGTTATGTGTATATTGCGCGTATGTTTACACCGTTCAACTGTTTCGAAACGACTAATTCAAGTGATTTAACCAAAAAAATATATGTGTATGGCACACATACACATAACGTATACACGAAAAAAAATAACAAAAAATGTAACATACCAACAACAACAACACAAAACACACACACACATATCTAAACATATATCCCATCCATCCATACACACAATTTGTGTATATGTGTGTTTATATATGGGATGGATAGTTTTGGATAGAAGTACAAAAAAATAAAAGACACACACGGGGGAAAAATGGTTGGGTTGTCGTTGGTGTTGTTGTTGTTGTTGGGTAAGATCCAACCAATTCATACACTCACTCATGTGAGAAGGGTATGTACAAATGAAAATCGTATGGAAAATATACACAGTACACGATATGAAACATGTACAAAACACACAGTTAAACACAAAAAAAAACAAACTGATGAAGGTGGTGATGGTTGTTTGGTAAAAAATTTGTTGTTGTAAAGAGGGTGGTGGGTAAAAATGTATGACGAAGTTAAGGCACCGGTTTGTTGTCGTGTGTTTGTTGTTGTTGTTACTGTTTTCCTTCAAAATAAAAAAAAACCGTCTTCTTCTGCTTTTTCTAATAGGGATTCAAATTTGAATGTGTTTTTCAATAAGAAAAACATTTCATACTCGGAGACACAACATCATACAATCATAAGTATACGTCGTATAAACAATAATACACAACAACATTATACATTTGTTGGTTATACGTATGATTGTATGTATGTACCTGCTGCCAAAAAAAGAAAACGTAGCAGAAGGATATGAAAAATTTTACTCCTTCATATAAAGACAACACAACACGACAACAACAGCACACGTACAGCAAAAAAAAGCTTAACGTGTGCTGCTATATGAGTTTATATGATAAAAAAACGAACCCAAACATGTATTACTCGTATTGAAGGAAAATTTTTTTTTAAAGAGAGAATTGTACGAAATGTTTTATAACTTATTTTGAATACGTATGAGTTAGAACGAAATGTATAAAAAAAACATAGAAACATGTAGAGACATATACAACTCATTTGTTGAGATATCACAAATTAAAAAACCCAGTAAACAAATTTCGTTTAAGTGATGATAATAATCACAAAATATACACAAAAAAAACTTTGTCAAATTACTAGGAAAAGTCTCGTAATCCCATTTTACCAATATTTGACAGTTTTCCTTGTTTTTTAACAAACAAATTTGGATCGAAATTTACATTTTTTTTTTGGTAATTTTACAACTTTTTTTGCAATTTTACAAATTTTCAAGATAATTTTACAAAAAAAAAATCTAGTAAATTCACGAGAATTCCTTGTAATTTTAATTTCGCAAAAAAAAAAAAAAACAGTAAATTTACAATTTTATTGGTAAAAAGCTTGTAAAATTACAAAATTATTGGTAAAAAGCTTGTAAAGTTTCTAGGAATTCTCGTAAAAGAATTTTCGTCCTTGTAAATTTTATCGTTTAAAATTTTTTTGTAAATTTACAAATTTATTGGTAAAAACTTTGTAAAATTACAAAATCATTGGTAAAAAGCTTGTAAAATTACTAGCAATTTTTGTCAAATAGTAGGTAGCAAAAAAAAAAGTAACAAGTTTTTCTTGTAATTTTACAAGTTTTTTTTTGGAGTGTAGGAGGCATTTTAAATGTTAAGCCGAAAAAAAATTTATGTCGTGTCAATTTGAAATCAATTTTAAATGTTCTGAAATTTTTAGAGATGTGTTTTGACTTGTTTTCGAGAAACCATATGTTAAAGATTGCACTATGCTAACTTTATACAATAATGGTGTATATAACGTATGCGAATGAGTAATAACAACCTTAAAAAATATTTTATTTTTTAAAATATTTTAAGAGTTTTTATTTACGATCACGCACGCTAATAAAAAACAAAATATTCACGCACGATATTTTTTTTTACTTCATCTCACGTGAACATCGTGACCGTGATTTATTTTTTTTTCTACTCACGTGTGCATGCGTGAACGTGAGCAAAATAAAATATCGTGCGTGATAAAATTTTTCTTTAATGCGCGTGCGTAATCGTTAAAAAAAAACTCATTCACCATTCCATCTCTATTTAAAATATTGTGTAAGGGTTTTTATACACTCCAACCACAGTATGGGGGTATACTCGCTTTGTCATTCCGTTTGTAACGCATCGAAATCTCGGTCGGGGACCCCATAAAGTATATATGGGGCATTCCATGTGAAATCAGACACTTTGAAAAACCTTTTTTTTTAGATTTTCCCAATTTGTTTACAGTTTTCAGTACCCTTCGAAAACTCCTTCGTGGTAAATTTTCAGATTTTTTTGATGACCCGTTCAAAAGATATCGAATTTTGAAAAATTGGTAGTTTGTTCCTTTACTCAAATTTCAATTTTTTTTTTCAGAATTTTTGTTTTTTTAAGTACTTTTTAAAAAAAAATAACAAAAAATTCTTAAAAGCGCTCTAGTATGCGATTTTAAAGTTTTAAAATTTAAATCTCATTTTTGAAAACGTTTGTACTCTTCGATTTTTTTGAAATTTTTTTGTGTAAAACTTCTATCAATTCTACAAATTTTTGGCCCAGGAGGATCGTGGGATAACGATTATTACTATTTTTTAAAATTTTTTGAAAAAATTTTATACTGCTCCAATGGTGCGTCATAGAGGGGTCCTTTATAAGACCGACCCCCATTAATTTTTACGTCTTAACATTTCTTTGGAACAAACTAATACCCTATCTACAATTTCTAAGGGGGCTCCCACACAAAACGACATTTTTTAAAATTTGTTCCAACCGCTCTAACTGCCCTAATAGTGCCCTTAGAGCAACAAAATGTATGACCGACCTACAATATTTTTTTAGTCCAAACATTTTCTCTGAACACACCTACCCTCTATCTTTAACTGTTAAGGCGGTCCCCATACAATTTTTTTTATTTTTTGTAAATTTGTTTTATTTAATCAGCTTCTACCGGTCCAATGGTGCGTCCGAGAGGGGTCATTAGTGAGACCGACCCCCATTTATTTTTACCCTACAACATTTTTTCAAAACATACCTACGCCCTATCTCCACTCCCTAAGTAGGGAGTGGAGATAGGGCGTAGGTACACTTTGACATGGAATGCCCCATATATTACTGATCCATGATCGATTGTAAGACATTCTATGAATGTCTGCCCTTCCGTCCGTCCGTCCGTCTGTCTGTAGATAACACAATGCAGTCCAAAATAAAACAGCTAGACTCCTAAGATTTGGCACAAATATGTCTCATATTCATAGGCAGGTTAGGTTCGTGAATGGGCAAAATCGGTCCAGGGGGAAAAAAGTTCCCCCTTGAAGAACTGAACCAACCTCTGAAAAAATACACTTTTTTATGTTTTTTTTTTTTTATTTTTGTTAAATAGACGAAACATTTGGTATGTTTATCGCGATGGGAAGGTGTGCCCCAATGACCCCATCACCCAAAAAAAATGCCCCTGACAATTTTTTTTTTTATATTTTGGAAGGTCTAAAAGATTCGGCACAGCCGAATTTAACACTCTCACTTGTTATTAATCATACGCACATGTTATATACACCATTTAGAGTTTTTCTTTTCCCGGACTTTTTCATTTCCCGGGAAAGCGGGATTCATTTTGAAACTTCCCGGGATCCCGGGAATTCCCGAAAAAACTAAAAAACCTAAATTGTTAGTCAAAAAAATATATAAAAACCTTATGCGATTGCACTATTTAAAATGTTTATTACCATAAAATTATTATTTACTACCTTTAAAACAAAAAAAAAAAAAAAATAAGTTTCGAGAAAAAAGGACAATTTTTGTTACACAGTTTTTATAAAAAAGCGGCCCAAATATATCAAAGTCTTTTAAAACTATTTTTAAGGGAACATGTTATTTCACATCGCTTCTGTTTTAATAAAAAACAAGTGAGAGTGTTAAATTCGTCAGGGGCGTTTCTTTTTTTTGGGGGGGGGGGGAGGGTTGATAGGGTAAGTGGGTGACGTTGAGAGCACCTTCCTATCGCGATAAATATACCAAATGTTTCATTTATTTAACAAAAATACAAAAAAAACCTGTAAAAAACGTGTGTTATTTTAGAGGTTGGTTTAGTTCTTCAAGGGGAAACTTTTTTCCCCCTTGTCCGATTTGGCCAATTTCCGAACTTAACCTGCCTAGGAACATAAGACATATTTGTGCCAAACTTGAGGTTCCTAGCTCTTTTATTTTGGACTGCATCGTGTAAACTACAGACGGACGGACAGACAGACGGACGGACGGACACCGCTAGAATGTCTTAGAATCGATCACTGATCAATAATATGTATACTTTATGGGACCGATATTTCGATGCGTTATACACGGAATGACAAAGTGAGTATACCCCCATACTGTAGTTGGAGGGTATAAAAAATCATCATTTATTCAAATTCATCTCAGTTCATTTTTACAATTGGTTCTCAATACTTTGCCTCTAAAACACAATGAAAGTAATTCAGAGGAATTTCTTAATTATGTCTCTGAAACTGAATGTAACTGTTTCAGAAAAATAAAATTATAAGAAAATTTACCAAAAAAAATTACCCAGTTGGAAACGTCCTCGTGCCATCCTCAGTGACGGAGCGGTGACATGTCAGAGTCACTTCTGACATCCACAAGGCATCTCTATGTACTGGGTTGAGGACAGTTTCATACAAATTTTCAAAATGTCCTCACTTAAAGTCAGCAGTGGTCAGGGCTGACCTTCTGGGGACATGTCACCTAAGACTTTTTTGGGGAAATGTCTGACGTAGTTCATGCGAAAATACGAAAAAGTTCGTATTTCCTTTAGTTTATACTTTTATCCATTTTCCTTTATAAATTATTTTTCTCATACTTAGAAAAAACTTTTCGCCTTTCTTAGTCCCAAATGGATTTGAACCCGGAACCTCCAGTTTATTAGTTAAACACCTAACTACTTGTTCCAAACTTTATTTTGAAAATTGTTTGTCTATTTATTACTTTTATTCTACTTGTAGATTTTGATTTTATTTTAAATAAATCGATAATATTGTTATCTTTTACTTCGAAATTGGAGAGTTTCCCAGATTTAAAATTCAAATTTAATATACTGCTGTTCTGAAGACATTTACTTTTAGACGTCTCAGAGGAATTGTCCACACTCAGTGCGGACAATGTTAGCACATGTCATCGAGGATTACCTATGATTTGTCAGAACCTGAAGACATTTCCTCAAGAAATCCCTGTGAAAATTTCCTCAGTGACACATTTTCCAAGTGGGTAGTAAAAAAATTTAAAAATTCTGTTTTCTAAAAGAAAAGCCCGTTAATTTCAGAGTCATTCCTTACATAGATTTTATATCAATTAATCGACTTAAAAAGAATCATGTCCAGAGACATAAATATTTTCTATAGAAACAAATAATCATACTGCAAATTTTTCTAATGCAGGTCTCAGAAAGAAAATTTCTCAGCTTCTGAAAAAAAGTATCAGGTTCTGATAATTATATCCTATCGAAGATTTAAATATTGTAAGACTTTTTCCATTCCGTAAGTCTCAGATTTTATGACATTTCTTAGTTAGAAGGTCTCTCTTGGAATACTTTTTGGGCCCTCCTGTTTCCAGCGTACGATTCTGCCATCAATTATCAAGAATTTTAATAAAATCTCTAAAAAAAATCGCATACAAGAAAAAAAAATTCCCGGGAATTCCCGCTCTATTTCCCGGGATTTCGGGATTGAAAATTTACGGGAATTCCCGGGAAATTCCGTGAAAAACTCTAACACCATTACACTGTGGAAAAAATTCAGGTTAGCAAAATTTAGGTCAATTCTGAGAATGAGGGGATAAAATAGAGGCTAAATTAGAACCCCCCGTATTGCGGCGTTTGTTTATGGTACTTCGAATTTTTTATTTTAATCGACCTTCGAACTCTGCAGTCAAATGCCGATTTTCAGCATATTGTTTATATGGTGTTTTTTTGCTATAACTCTTCGACTAATTGATATTTTTTCAATCTGTAAAAGCCAAATTATTACTAGAGACCTGTCTAACAATTAATTTTTTTTTTTAAATTGATTTAGAAAATTTTTATGGTGCTTATGAAGCAAAATGTTAGACAATTTCTTTTTTCATGATTTTTCCCAACATTTTGCTTCATTAGCACCACAAAAATTTTCTAAATCAATAATTTGGCTTTTACAGATTGAAAAATATCAATTAGTCAACGAGTTATAGCCAAAAAAACATATAAACAATATGATGAAAATCAGCATTTGCCCGCAAAGTTCGAAGGTCGATTAAAAAAAAAAAATCGAACTAACATAAACAAACGCCGCGATACGGGTCTTATAATTTAGCCTCTATATTTACCCCTCACTATTAGAATCGACCTAACTTTTGCAAACCTGAATTTGTTCCACAGTGTTATTGTATAAAATTAGCACAGAGCAATCTTTAACATTTGTTTTCTGAAAAACAAGACAAAACACATCTCGGAAAATTTCAGGACAGATAGAGAAAAGCACTTTAATTTTTTTTTTGAATTAAAAAAAAAAAAAATATGCGGCATGTTTTTCGATAAATAAAGTTCAAGTTTAAATTTGAAAAATTCAGAACTTCTTCTGAAAATTTTCCAATTTTATTTTTTAATCGTTAGCCCATACAAAAATCTATAAAAAATCTTTTATTTTAAAGACATCACTATATTTGGTTTAATTTTCATAAATAAAAAAATAAAGATACTTAGGCAAAAAATGCTGAAAATTTCAATATTTGACCATGCCTATAATTCCCATTTTTTGACAAAACCTCAATTTTATTTTTGTTATTTACAAATGCCCTAAGGGTGAATACTTTGCAGTTTCATATTGACACGGCGTAACTTTTTTTTTTGCTGAACATTTGGTGTGGAATGCTTCATATGTAGTGTTAAATTTTTCTAATTTATGATTTTTCCCTCAATTTGCATACTCTCAAATTTTTAACTTCTCAAATTTTGTATTTTTATTTTTTTTTTTTAATTTTTTTAATTTTCCTATTTTTTTCTAAATTTTGAATAAACAAATTTATTCAATGAAACATGCTTCACCTAATTGTTAATTTTCTGCTTATTGGGTTACTTCATACCATAAAATGTATGAATATGTTGTATCAAACAATAACAACAACAAACACAATTCATAATATAAGATTGTATGAAATGGAAAATGAGTACGTGCACGTACGTATTGATATGATATAACGTATACGCCATGTATGACAAAAAAATATAAACGAATGAATGATACAAGAGACAAATTTTGTATAAAAACAGGACATTTGTGTGTTTTTTTTTTTTTGTATTATTAAATGATAAACCGATATAAAAAACTCTCTTTTATGGAAAAAATATAAAAAATTAAAAAAAAAAGGAATTAAAGAAAAAAAATTTAGAAAAATAATCCAAATTATTTAGAAATCCTAAAGAAAATGAGTAATAAAATGACAATGAGAAATGAAATAAAAATTGAGTATGAACAACAACATAGAAAAAACCAACCACCTTGCAAGACAACTACAAAAAAAAAAGTAACATCATACATGTCTCAAACATGTGTGTTTATAGAATGATACATACATGTGTGTGTTAGTTAGTTTTAACTGTTTAGGGGTTTGTTTGTATTTTTTTTACTCTAAGGACATCAGTGCTATAGACAATTATCAATAAGATTTAAAAAGGATTTTCTGTTTTTCTACGTTCTCTTTAAGAAAAAAAGAGGATTTTTTGTAACAGGACTTTTTTTAAACATGGAAGGAAGAAAGAGGGGTTAATATTTTGTATGGATTTTGGGTAAGGAAGGTTAAATTTATTAAGGCACGCGTCGTTGTATAAAGATTTACTGTTATCTCGGTTTGTTGTTGTGTTTTTTTGGTAGGGATTTTATTTTTTCTTCTACTTATGATGGAATATACATAAAAAATTGTATTGAATTGAAAGTTTTTTTTATTTTATTTTAGAAATGATGAGTTGAGTTCATACGCGTACACGACACACGTTGAGAACGTGCGCATAACATATTTTTAATATCCTTTACTCATATATACAAGAAAACCAACAACAACAACATCAACATTAAGGATGAATAAGGAATATAAACAATTTAACTGTATGTAGAGAAAAAAAAATATGTATAAAATGTTACAGTTATAACAAAAATTTCATATATGAGAAAAACAACTCTTTTACGATTATTTTTTTTTTTTGGTATAATGTAGATAAAATGAATATGGAGCTTGATTTTGTTATGATGAGTGAGTTGAAATAATCATTAAAAACTTCATTATAATGTTAGACAACATCATTATTATCATTTTGTATTGTATGTTTTTTTCAAAAAACATGTTATCTTACTCTTTTTTGCCTATATGTGTGATTTGTATGTGTTGTATTTCATTTTTTTTTTTGTAAAGAATATGTTTTTGTCTGAATATATGTTGTATTGGTGGGTTAATGTTGTTGGTTGGAAAATGAGTATAAAAAATGTTGTACTTGTTACTATTTACTCACTCTCATCATATCATACAAATATGTATTGCATACAACATATATATTTTAATGTACAACATATATGTTAGTACATTTACAACAATCATATATGAGTTTTATTTTACAAAAAAAGCAAAATGTGTATTTTGCTATTTATTCATACTCATACATATGGGGGGAGGTTTTTCATTATTAAAATTATCTTCCATTTCTTTCATACATTATGTTGTTGTTGTTGTTGTATATACATTATCTAGTTGGAAAAATCCAATATGTGTAGTCTTATATACCAACTTCACATATCACTCATACTCATACAATAACAACAAAAATAAGAGAAAACTCATATGAACTCTTCATATTAGGAAAATTTGTGTGTGGCTTTATACAATTCACACACCCTCATGAAAAACTGTAGTTACTCTTACATATTGTTGTTATTTACTCATGTATTGTTTTTGTTAACCATATGTGTATATAAAGAGTACAATTTTCTTCATTTTCCTCATATGTTTTTTTTTACTGTTATATGTTTCTTTTTTTGTATTTGCAATTTTCCCATTTGTGGTGGATTTTTTGTTGTTGCTTTGTTTTTTTTACATTTCCAGTTCATGCATTGGTTTAAATGTTGTTTTCATATACGCCTTCTTTTTCTGTATATGGTAATTTACATACATATATACACATGTTACACATGGTTCTTATATACTTCATTCATATTTGTACTCATATGTTTTTTTGTTTTATTATTACAATTTTCTTTTACTCTCCCCAAATCATTCATTAGTTTTTTCTTCTTTAGAATTTTCTTTTTAATCTACAGCTAAATTTATGCATTTATATACATTAAATACCCCAGTAAAAATTTAAATATGAAACCATAGGTACATAACAATTATCGTTCCGCATCAATAAATTTGCACAAAAATGCGATTTGCATTTTTTAACAAAAATGCATATTTTGATTTAAAATATTGAAAAGTCTATGGAAAATTTCGGAAAAATCGGATTACCGATTTTGTTAAATTTTATTTGTATCATAGAGCGTTTAAATAACAAAAAACTATATAAGTTTTTGGGACATTTTTTAACATATTACACAAAAAAAAAAACAAGAAAAAGTCTCGTAGTCCCATTTTACCAATATTTAACAGTTTTTCTTGTTTTTTAAACAAAAAATTTTTAACGAAATTTACATTTTTTTTTTTTGTAATTTTACAATTTGTGTACCCTCCAACTACAGTATGGGGGTATACTCACTTTGTCATTCCGTTTGAATCGCATCGAAATATCGGTCGGAGACCCAATAAAGTATATATGGGGCATTCCATGTGAAATCGGACACTTTGAAAAACTTTTTTTTAGATTTTCCCAATTTGTTTACAGTTTTTAGTACCCTTCGAAAACTCCTTCGTGGTAAATTTTCAGATTTTTTTGATGACCCGTTCAAAAGATAACGAATTTTTAAAAATTGGTAGTTTGTTCCTTTACTCAAACTTCTTTTAATCATAACTTCTTCAATAATGGTCCAAATTTCAATTTTTTTTTTTCAAAATTTTTGTTTTTTTACGTACTTTAAAAAAAAAAATCCCAAAAAATTCTTAAAAGCGCTCTAGTATGCGATTTTTAAGTTTCAAAATTTAAATCTCATTTTTGAAAATGTTTGTACTCTTCGATTTTTTTGAAATTTTTTTGTGTAAAACTTCTATCAATTCTACAAATTTTTTGCCCAGGAGGATCGTGGGATAACGATTATTACTATTTTTAAAAATTTTTTGAAAAAATTTTATTGCAATTTTCAATCTTAAAATCATTTCTACTGCTCCAATGGTGCGTCATAGAGGGTTTCTTTATAAGACCGACCCCCATTAATTTTTACGTCTTAACATTTCTTTGGAACAAACTAATACCCTATCTCCAATTTCTAAGGGGGCTCCCAAACAAAACGACATTTTTTAAAATTTGTTCCAACCGCTCTAACTGCCCTAATAGTGCCCTTAGAGCAACAAAATGTATGACCGACCCACAATATTATTTTAGTCCAAACATTTTTTCTGAACACACCTACCCTCTATCTTTAACTGTTAAGGTGGTCCCCATACAATTTTTTTTATTTTTTGTAATGTTGTTTTATTTCACCAGCTTCTACCGTCCCAATGGTGCGTTCAAGAGGGGTCATTAGTGAGACCGACCCCCACTTATTTTTACCCTACAACATTTTTTCAAAACATACCTACGCCCTATCTCCACTCCCTAAGTAGGGGACCACCTTAACAGTTAAAGGGGACCACCTTAACAGTTAAAGATACAGGGTAGGTGTGTTCAGAAAAAATGTTTGGACTAAAAAATATTGTGGGTCTTTCATACATTTTGTTGCTCTAAGGGCACTATTAGAGCAGTTAGAGCGGTTGGAACAAATTTTAAAAAATGTCGTTTTGTGTGGGAGCCCCCTTAGAAATTGGAGATAGGGTATTAGTTTGTTCCAAAGAAATGTTAAGACGTAAAAATTAATGGGGGTCGGTCTTATAAAGGACCCCTCTATGACGCACCATTGGAGCAGTAGAAATGATTTTAAGATTGGAAAATTACAAAAAAAATTTTCAAAAAATTTTAAAAAATAGTAATAATCGTTATCCCACGATCCTCCTGGGCAAAAAATTTGAAGAATTGATAGAAGTTTTACACAAAAAAATTTCAAAAAAATCGAAGAGTACAAACATTTACAAAAATGAGATTTAAATTTTGAAACTTAAAAATCGCATACTAGAGCGCTTTTAAGAATTTTTTGGGATTTTTTTTTAAAAGGTAGGTAAAAAAACAAAAATTTAAAAAAAAAAAAAAAATTGAAATTTTGACCATTATTGAAGAAGTTATGATTAAAAGAAGTTTGAGTAAAGGAACAAATTACCAATTTTTAAAAATTTGATATCTTTTGAACGGGTCATCAAAAAAATCTGAAAATTTACCACGAAGGAGTTTTCGAAGGGTACTAAAAACTGTAAACAAATTGGGAAAATCTAAAAAAAAGTTTTTCAAAGTGTCCGATTTCACATGGAATGCCCCATATATTATTGATCCATGATCGATTCTAAGACATTCTGTAGTGTCCGACCGAACAATTCGGCCAAAAAATGGTAATGGCCAGAAATTAATATTTGCAAGCATTTTTAACAGCTTTTTCTGATGTTTAGGCGATAGAAGACTATTCTGACTTTCAAATTTAATGGCGAGGACGAACATAAGCACCAATTTAGATGTTCGGTAACCGAACGTTCACCAAGTTGGAAAAAGTTCGGTTACCGAAATTCGAAATTGCGGTTTAACTTCGTGCTCGTTCTTAAATTTTATACTCAGAATCGTCTTCCATCGCGTCAACAATCCTACCCCATATAAAAAAAGGTGTTGAAAGTACTTCCTTATATCAAATTTTTGATTAAATGACGTTTTTTGGCCGAACAGTTCGGTCGGGCACTAACATTCTGTGAATGTCCGTCTGTCCGTCCGTCCGTCTGTCTGTAGATGGCACGATGCAGGCCAAACTAAAAGAGCTAGCCTCCTGCAATTTGCCATGAATATGTCTTGTGGTCCTAGGCAGGTTAAGTTTGTAAATGGGCAAAATCGGCCTAGGGGGAAAAAGTTGCCCCATGAAGAACTAAATCAACCTCTAAAAAAATACACTTTTTACATGTTTTTTTTGTATTTTTATTAAATAAATGAAACATTTGGTATATTTATTGGGATGTGAAGGTGCTCTTAACGTCTCCCACTAACCCCATCACCCCCCCCCCCAAACTAACGCACCTGACAATTTTTTTTTACATTTTGGAGGGTATAAAAGATTCGGCAATCTAGTAAAAACACAAATCTTCCTTATAAGTTTTCTCGCATCAAAACATTTGTAAATTTACAATTTTATTGGTAAAAAGCTTGTAAAATTACAAAATTATTGGTAAAAAGCTTGCAAAATTACAAGGAATTCTTGTCAAATAGGAGGTAGCAAAAAATAAAAGTTACAAGTTTTTCTTGTCATTTTACATTGTTTTTTTTTTTTAATTGTAGAGAATTTAATGATCTGCAAATAAAAAAATGCATTAAAATCGGTATAGCAGTTTTAGCTGTACAACTGCAGTCGATGATTTGGTCCTGTAAAAGAATCATCTCACAATTAAGAACCAAACCTTCTAATTCTAATTGACCAAATTTTTTTGTAGCAACCCTGGTAATAACATATTTTTTTGCAATTTATTATAATTTCAATCAATTTTCGAGATATTTTCATTTATAATTAGCTAAATTAGAGTTTTTTTTCATATCGAAGGCCTATATTCAAAACCCTCTATCTTCATTTTCACGGAAATGATTTTTTGATGGCAAAATATTTAGTAAAACGGCTCTATGGTGTAAAATTCGGAACAAAAATATTTTTTTTATGGTATTTTATTTGCATTTTTGGGTCTCTCTATCTCTTACACAATCACTTTTTCTAAATGCAAAACCCTCTATCTTTTCAAATAATTAATTTACAGATATTTTTTTGAATAATTCCATCATGCATTATATGTTTTCATACTAATTTTTGCATGCTGAACATGAATCTGTCAACAAAATTCCAGAACCACGATTTTGGTCCACTGATGTCAATTTTTTCTGAAAATTCATGTTTAAATTTTTTGAAAAATATGGGTAAAAATTAGGATGTCTTGTGTACATTATGGAACAAAAATTTTAATCTTAAAAATCGCGATTCTGATCAGAATCTGTGAACCAAAATCGCTATTTTAACTTTTATTTACTATTTTTTACATAACATACTCAACAGTTTGTCAACTTTTGAGGTGAATTCGATAAAAAAAATAATTTTTGTCTTTAAAATCACCACCTGTGGACCAAAAACGCGATTTTGAAATTTTTTATAAGCCGTTATCATTAAAAAATCATGTTAAAAATTTACCGAAGTCGTAAATGAAATCATAATAATTCAATTTTATTAAATTGCAAAACCCTCTATCTGATCATTTTTAAACCCTCCAACTACAGTATGGGGGTATACTCACTTTGTCATTCCGTGTGTAACGCATCGAAATATCGGTCGGGGACCCCATAAAGTATATATATTATTGATCAGTGATCGATTCTAAGACATTCTAGCGATGTCCGTCCGTCTGTAGTTAACACGATGCAGTCCAAAATAAACGAGCCAGATCCCTCAAGTTTGCACAAATATGTCTTGTGTTCCTAGGCAGGTTAAGTTCGGAAATTGGCCAAATCGGACCAGGGGGAAAAAAGTTCCCCCTTGAAGAACTAAACCAACCTCTAAAAAAATACACTTTTTTACATGTTTTTTTGTATTTTTGTTAAGTAAATGAAACATTTGGTATACTTATCGCGATGGGAAGGTGCTCTCAACGTCCCCCACTGACCTTATCAACCCCCCCCCCCAAAAAAAAAGATACGCCCCTGACAATTTTTTGTTTTAATTTTTTTTTTACATTTTGGAGGGTATAAAAGATTCGGCACAGCCGAATTTAACACTCTCACTTGTTATTCATGTATTTAATATTTTTCAGAAACTAAACCCTCTATCTTTCATAAATTCCAATAGTGCAAAATTTTAAAATCGAATTACATATATAAGGCATTCCACACCAAATGTCCCGCTACAGAAAAACATGTGTCCCGCAAATTTCTGAATAGGTTGTTTGGATAGCCCTATATGGAACTTAGAAAATTCCGTTTTTGGTTTTTCTAATTTGCAAAAACTGGGCTTAGGAGGCGTGGTCAAATATTGGAAAAATGGTCAAATTTGTGGCGAGTTGCCTTGATTAAATATTTATCACATTAAAATGGAATGCACCACAATCTCAAAAATTTACATTCTTATATAGTTTTAAATTTTTTTTTTTTTAATTTTCAGAACCCGTTCTCAAATTTTCCATTTATTAAAAAAGTCAATTTTTTAAAAAAACATGCCGCTTTTTTTCTTTTTTAAATTTTTTTTTAAAGTTTAGATGTTTGTCCATCCACACAAAAAAATTCAAAAAAACGTTCTTCGTTTTTTTTGAGAAAATTTCATTTGAACTTTAAATTTCATAACAATATTGTAATTTGATTTAACGTTGCGAATGAGTATTATTAATTGCATAAATATTACTCTTTCGCAACGTTACACTCAAAAAAAAACCATTAACTTAAACTTTGGAAAAATTTTCTTCAAAATAGTTTATAAATTTTCCCACAATTTAGTTAAATTTAACTACAATTTTGGAAATTTTCCCAATTTTTAGGAAAAAAATTTAGTTCATGGACTGTTAAATAGGCCATAATTTTCCTTAAATGGAATTCCCTAATACATGGAAGAAATTCTTACCGCCAAAGAAATTTTCCCTAAATAATTGAAAAAAAGTCTTTATTTTTAAGACATATTTCTAAAAACCAAATTTAGTTCAAAAAATTCAGTTTTAGGACGTAATTTCCTACCAATTAAGTAGTTCATCATATTTATCTTCTTTAATTTGAGGAAGTTTTTTCCACAAGTTTAGTAAATTTTTCATAACATAAAATTGTTTAGTTGATTTATTTATTTATTTTTTTCATGTTTGCTTGTAGTTCACATTTTGTTTATTATTTGTAGTACATGAATACAAAAGGTTTGGTCTTGTATAACAAGTAATAAATTTAATGTCTACATTTTTTTCTACACATGTATGTGTTAGGGAAAAAATAATATTTTAATCACAACAAAGGCCTTGGCTTTGGCGTGTTTTCCCATAGTCTGGGAACAAACGTTAAAGACAAAGTCTTTGTTGTAATTTAACTTTAAAAACTAATGAAATTTATTACTTGACCATAAGAAACAAAGGTTTTTTTATATTTTAAATAAAACATGTACATAATGAGAATTCTGTGTGTATTCACATGCTATTCTATAAATAAACCAATAAAAATATGAAATTAACTAATTTTTAGGTAAAATATCCTCATCAGAAATGTTTTTTTAACTAAAAAATAGGAATTTTTTTTCCACTTTGTAGTTCAAATTGGTCCTAATTTTTAAGAAAAATGTGGACTAAAAAGTAGGAATACATGGCAATGGAGCTAAATCATTATCAATTTTCCTTGGATTTAGTTAATTTTCCCATTTTTTAGTTAGTTTTTTTTCTGAGTGTAAAACAAAGAAATACAAGAAAATTACAAAATTGTTATAAAATTTAAAGTTCAAATGCGATTTTCTCGAAAAAAACGAAGAACGTGTTTCTGAATTTTTTTGCGTGGATGGACAAACATCTAAACTTTAAAAAAAAAAAATAAAAAAGGAAAAAAAAGTGGCATGTTTTTTAATAAATTAACATTTTTAAAAAATGGAAAATTTCAGAACGGTTTCTGAAAATTTCCCAAAAAAAAATCGATAGCCCATAAAAAACTATATTAGACTGTAAATTTTTGAGATTATGGTGCATTCCGTTTTAATGTGATAAATATTTAATTAAGGCAACTCGTCACAAATTTTACCATTTTTCCAATATTTGACCAAGCCTCCTAAGCCCAGTTTTTGAAAAATTGAAAAACCAAAAACGCAATTTTCTAAGTTCCATAAGGGCTATCAGAAGTTTAGGGTACACGTGTTTTTTTTCGCTGGACATTTGGTGTGGAATGCCTCATATGTGAGATTCAGTAGTTGATTTAAAAAAATATTGTAGAATATCGAATTTTAATTGCTTTAACAATATGCGAAATAAACAGTTTTTTGGCTCTCCTGAAAAGATGTGTTTTTTAAGATAAAGGGTTTTGAATATGGTTTTGAAACCTCGATATGGTTAAAAAAATTTTTGAAAAAAATCTTCTTGACACACACACTCACTCACGCTCACGACAGGAATTTTTGAATCACGCATACTCACTCACGAGCATAATTTTTCTACTCACACTCACTCACAATCACGTGAGTAAGTTTATTACAACTCACACTCACGTGCACTCACACAAGCTTCACTCACATACACGAAACTTTTATTTATACAAAAAAAATTCAAAAACTAAAATTTCAAAAATTTTAAGCAAAATTTAAAGATTCGCGAAATTTTACAATTTTTGTTTTTTTTTTTTCGTACGAAATACTAAATTTAGCCGAATTTTAATGTTATTTTGTTGATTTTTTTGGTACGAAAGGAAATATGAAAAGAAAATAAATCACCCAAACTCACGCAAAAAAATCGACTCACACACACTCACTCACGCAATTTTTTTCCGCACTCACAATCACGTGAGTGAAAACAAATTCAGTCACACTCACGCGTGATCACGCGTGTATCACGTGAATCACGCTCTAATCTGCTCATGTGCCTATCTCTAGCTCAAAGTAGGAAAAATCGGAATTTAAGTTCGACTGATTTTGTTTTTTGTTGGCACCACCTCGTGTGCCGCATCGCTCAGTAAATGTTGACATAAAGACTTGAGAATTGTATTTTAAATCTTTCATTATTTTTTTTTACTCGGGCATTTTAAATTTTTTTCTTGGTTTCCATTTTGTTTGCTTAATTGTTTTTCTTGGAGTTTCGTTTTCCATAACGTCTTTGTTTTTCCATATTTTTTGGGGGTCTTTATACATTTGCATAATTTTGATTTGTTTGCTATTTTTTTTTGTTCGTTTTCGTTATATTCATTATACATTTTAATTGTTATCGTTTTTTTGTTGTATGACTGTCTCAATGGTGACACACCTTACTTTCTTTTTTTTGTAGTAAAGCGACATTTTAAAGATTTTATTTAAAATTATAATTTGGAATTTCCAACAAAATAGACTTAAAATAAAATGTTTGATAAATCAGCAAGAAAATTTGTTGAAATTTTAGTGGGGTTTAGGGATTTGAGAGAACAGATGGCTTCACACTTCAAACTTTATTTGAACAAAAAAAACTCTGCAAAAAAATTTTTTTTTGGTGAAAAAATTTGTAAAAGAATTAATTTAAAAAAGTAGATAATTTTTGGCGAAAAAAAAGTTTCCCGAACAAAATTTTGAGGTAGGTTAGGTTAGGTTATGAAGGATGACACTGGTGTAAACCAGCGCCCATAGAGGCCGTGATGTGGCCCATTATGATTCCTTTGAAACTTTGATCCTCTCTCTTCTTCTACTGTGTAGCCCAAAGTGGTTTTCCTTTATGCGTCCCATTTAGATGCCTTTATAAATCCCAGTAGGGTCCAAGGATTCGTGCCTCGTAATTCGGATAAATTCTGAAAAATATAAGAACCAAAAATTTTTAATCTTCTAAATGACAGTGCAGGGCATTCGCATAAGAAATGATAGGTATCTTCTACAGATTCTCTGCACCATCTACATGTATTATCATTTCTAATTCCAATTGTTACCATGTGTTTACCCAATGTGTTGTGACCAGTAATGAGGTTAACTGTAGCTCTCAGTTGCTTCCTGTCCATATCTAGAAGAATTTTGCAGTGTTTTGCCAAGCTTTCATCCCATAATAATTTTGTCTGTATACACCTGTCAGAGTTTGACCATTTATCCAACCAACTCGCCCTTGTGTCCAATCTTATTCTTTGACAAATAATAGACAGTGGAGGGAAAACTTCAGATTCCGCTGTCTCCTGTGCGAGTTCCGCTCCCCGTCGTGCAAGCTCATCGGCTTTCTCGTTTCCCAAAATATCTTTGTGTCCAGGTACCCAGCACAGAGTAATATTATGCTGCTCGCTGAGAACCTTAAGCTCTCTGTGGCAGCGGCTGACCACCTTAGATCTGATATTATCACTTTCCAAAGCCATCAAAGCAGCTTGACTATCAATGAAGAATCCAATATCACACCTGTATATTGGTAACATCGAAATTTGCTCAGCTGCCTTGGCTATCGCGAATACTTCGGCTTGGAAGATACTACAATCGTTGTCTAGACGGAAAGACTCATTCAGGTTTAGTTCCACACAGTGAAAGCCACCACCTGTGCCCTCCAACATTTTGGAACCATCCGTAAAAACGTTAATTTGCTGAAATTCTACTCTGTTGTTAAGCCAATCATTCAGTGAAGGAATCACAATTTTAAATCTTCCATCAGTTACGTTATAAGGGATATCATAATCAGTCCTTATGCTCCGTTCAGAACTACCAATAATCTTCGTATGTCGAACCTGTCTGTTTTTCAGAGATCCCGTTTGGAATAGTCTATTTAGAGTAATCTTCGCATTCTCCTTGATGAAGAGGTCTAGCGTTGTCATATCCAGAAGCATTTCCAAAGCTTCAGTTGATGTCGTCCTCATAGCCCCTGTAAGACTCAACAACGCAATCCTATTCACCCGTTTGATTGAGTCAGCATGAGTCCTATATTCAATGACAGGCCACCAAACATGACCGCCATAAGACAGCACTGGCCGGACGACTGCGGTAAACATCCAATGAAAGAGCTTGGGTTTCAGACCCCATTTCTTTCCGACTAATCTCTGACAAGAGTATAGTGCAGCGTAAGCCTTCCTTATCCGTTCTCTTAGATTTGCCGTCCAAGTAAGTTTTTTTGTAAATTTTGAGGTAAAAGATATGATTGTACTTCTAAATACACACACAAAAAAATTTCCATTGAACGACTTTCATAGTATTTATAAACAAATTCATAAAATTTATTAACTTTCATGTATTTGTTCATAAATACTATTAATTTCGTTCATTGGCAAATATTTTTTTTTCCTTGTACCTTTCGGTATCCAATTCTGTTCACATATGTCAATCATCAGCCGAATTAAAGCATTTGGTATTTTTAGGTTATGTAGAATGTACCAAAATTTTCAAGGTGTCCTTACATTTTCGTTCATGCCGCTGAGCCGATATTTTTTTTTTTCAAATATTTTTTTGCCGTATTTGAGATAAGCAAATATTGAATTCAAATATATCTCTTACGATATTGATAAATGGAAAGTAGTTGGGCCATTCCAGAAAATTTAGCTCAAATTTTAGTCATTTTCGGAAATGGTGTCTCAGATTAATTTGAACCTTGTCACATAGATAGAACTCATAAATATGATATATGTATCATATATCGTTTTTTTACATTTGGTGTATTTAACGAATTAAAGATTAACGGGTCAAAGATTGACTTTTTAAGCAAAAGTAAGAAAAATACATCACGTTTAAAGAGCTGTAACTTCTTAACCAATGACCCGATTTTCACAAATTTAGGCTCATGTGAAAGCTGGGGTTCTTCTTTTAGAAAATATTTCTAATATAACACAGTTTTTTTTTACAGAAATGATGCAAAAATGCAAAAACATTTTTTCTTTTCGAATTATTAAAAAAACACATCTTCGATTTTTTAAAAAAAAATTCTGATGAAAAATAACAATGTTTTGTATAACATATTCAAAAATCAGAGTGGGATCTCCATGGGATCAAAAACTATTCTGTTTTAAGTACGAGGTTCTCATATTTTTCCCTTAGAAAATTTAAATTTCTAATGTTTTGAATGTTTTTCAAAATTTTAATAGTATAATTTTCTTTGAAAATTTATATTTTTATATTGAAGAAATATAAAATTTTAATTTTCTAAGGTAAAATTTAAGAACTTCGTACTAAAATCAGAATATTTTTTGATCCCATTGGGATCCCACTCTGAATTTTGGATATGTTGTACAAAACAGTATTGTTTATCACCAAACTTTTTTTTAAAAAAATCGAAGATGTGTTTTTTTAAATATTCGCAAAAAAAAAATGTTTTTGAATTTTTGCAACACTTCTGAAAAAAATCGTATGTTTTTGAAAATTTTTCGTAAAAGAAGAAGAATTAAGCTTTCATATGAGCCATTATTTGTGATAATCGGGTTACTAGTTAAAAAGTTAAAAAGTTAAAAAGAGCACATTAAACGTCATGTATTTTTCTGACTTTTGCTAAAAAAGTCGAACTTTGACCCGCGATAATTTGAAAACTACAGCAAATTTTGAAAATCCAAAAATGCAACATATCTCATATAAACGTGGATACCTATGAGCCAAATTCTCAGTGGCGTCCAAAGGCATGTTTCCGAACAGTGGGGCGAAAATTTTTGGAATTGCCCAGTTATTCAAATAATTTTTATTTTTTTCATCTATAACAATATGCAAATTTCCTAATACACACGTGGTTTTCAATAAACAATAAATCTGATACGCATGAGCATCTGTTTAACGAAAGGTTGCATAAAAAACTGACACCTCTAACAAATACAATACGCACACAACAATCACAATCTCTGAAGCAGACACCATTTGAGCATGCTCAAAGTAAAATTAATGAAGCCTAAAGGATAGAAGGAATATTAAAAATACAAAAAATACTCAAGCCTGCGAAAGCGATTATGCAAATTTTTATGAAATGAAAATTTTTTTTAATGATTTTCTACTTTTCATATGCAAATTTTTTGTTTTTATGCGATATAATAGATATGATCAAATCAAATGCTAAACCAAGCGCAAATAATAGTAAAAAAATAAGGATTTATAAATAAGTATTGGAGTGGGGTGAAAATAATAATTCGAAATACTCACAATTAGAAAAGGTAAATTCGGACTTGCCGAATATATTGATATTGCAAAAACCTTTATTCAAAAACGTCCTCGTAAAAAAAAATCGTAAAAAGTTTTTCTGTAAAAAAATATGTTCGTACTTGTTCCGATTCTGTTAACATATGTTTACACACAAAAAAAATGTTTGTCAAATTACTAGGAAAAGTCTCGTAATCCCATTTTACCAATATTTGACAGTTTTTCTTGCTTTTTAACAAATCGAAATTTATTTTTTTTTTTGTAATTTTACAATTTTTTTTAGTAATTTTACAAATTTCCAAGATAATTTTACAAAAAAAAAATCTAGTAAATTCACGAGAATTCCTTGTAATTTTAATTGCACCAAAAAACTGTAAATTTACAATTTTATTTGTAAAAATCTTGTAGAATTACTAGGAATTCTCGTAAAATAGGAGGTAGCAAAAAATCAAGTAAAATTACGAAAGCTTTGTATATTTTAACGTGTCAAAAAATTTTGTATATTTTAATCGTGTCAAAAAATTTGTAAATTTGAAACTTTTTTGGTAAAAACCTTGTAAATTTAAAAAAGTATTGGTAAAAATCTTGTAAAAGGACTAGGAAATTTTGTCAAATAGGAGGTAGCAAACAAAAAATAGTTACAAGTTTTTCTTGTAATTTTACAAGGTTTTTTTGAGTGTACCTACCAGCAGCAGAATTAAAGGATTTTGTATTTTTAGGTTGTGTTGAATGAACCAAAATTTTGGAGGTGTCCTTACATTTTCGTTCATAACTTTTGCCCAGCTGAACCGATATCGCTCAAATGAAATACCAAACTTCGATCGAAATTTTTTTTTTTGTAATTGCACAATATTTTGTAGTTTTTGTAATTTTACAAATTTTCAATGTAATTTTACAAATTTCCAAGGTAATTTTACAAAAAACATCTTGTAAATCCACGAGAATTCCTTATTATTATTTCATTAAAAAAGTTGAGAATTTACAATTTTATTGGTACACAGAAAAAAAAAATTTGTCAATACAATTAATTTCATTGTTAATACAATTAAACATTTAATTGAAACTGAGCCTACATTGGATTTTGTCAATACAACAATGACATTTGTAACTTTTGAAAAAAAAATCAACTTCATTCATTGTTACATTAACAATGAAATTAATTGAAAAATTTGTAAAATCTAAAAATAGAATAAATAAATAATGGGAAATCTAAAAATAGAAAAAAAAATAATCTAAAAATAAAAAAAAAATAAAAAAAAATGTCTACCGCCATCTGGCATCGAACCCACAACCTTCGTGCTACGCGTCTAGCACACTACCGCTGTGCTATCCTTATACATATTTGTATTTGACTAAACGTGATATTTAAAACAGTCTACAATTAGAATGATAAAAAAAAAACTAAAATTGGAATTAAAAAAAAAAAAAAAAGTTCCGCCAACTGGCGGCGAACCCGCAACCTTCATGATTCGAAGCTAGCACACTACCACCGTGCTATTCCTCATGTATATTTAAAGTTGACTAAATGCGTACATAAGGTGTCTGTGATTTCAATATGCACTTTTAGCGTTTTTAACAATAATAAAAAATGTGGCATTATACATATTTAAAAATAAGTAATAATGTTGCATCACACAAATTTAAAAAAATCTAAAAATAGAATAACAAAAAAATAATCTCAAATAAAAAAAATACAAAAAAAAACTGTTCCGCCAACTAGCAGCGAACCCGAAACCTTCATGATTCGAGTTTAGCACACTACCACCGTGCTATCGTCGCATATATTTGTGCTTGATTAAATGAGTTTATAAATTGTTTGTGTTATTAATGTGAATTTTGTGGAATCTTTAACAATGATTTTAATTCGTGCGTTTAATTGGAAATAAAATCGGATTTTTGTCACATTAACAATACACATTGTTGATACAATTAAAAACGTTGTTGAACCAGTATTTCGTTGGTAACAATTTGTTTTGTTACTCTTGATTTTACGATATTTTTTTCTGTGTAAAAAGCTAGAAATTCTCGTAAAATATCAAAAAAAAAAATAGTCAAGTCACGAGACCTCCTTGTAAGTTTTGTAGCATCAAACAATTTGTAAATTTACAATTTTATTGGTAAAAAGCTTATAAAATTACAAAATTATTGGTAAGTAAAATTACTAGTTTGTAAAATTACTAGAAATTCTCGTCAAATAGGATGTCTACCTAAAAAGTAAAAAGTCCAAGTTTCAGTCAGATCTGTTTAATACTTTGTCAGTGATCGCCATTTCCAGTCTTAAAATCGATCACTAGTCTATAAAACAATTTACTTTATGGGGTCCTAAATCGATGTTTCGATGAGTTACAAACAAAATGACAAACTTATAAAACCTCAAATTTCTCTATGAAATTCACAAAAAAATTTAAATTTTTTTCCAAAATTCAAAATTCACAATTCAAATTCAGAAAAGCACAATTGAAATTCAGAAATCACAATTGAAATTCAGAAAAGCCCAATTGAAATTCAGAAAATCCGAATTGTAATTCAGTGAAATTAAGAAAATCACAATTGAAATTCAGAAAAGTCAATGGAAGTTCAGAAAAGCACAACAAAAATTCTGACATCGTAATTTAAAAAGAAAAAAAAATCGTAATTACAATTCAGTAAAGCCCGATTATTATTTCGAAAAGCCCATTTGAAAATCAGAATTGTAATTCAGACAACCAAAATTGAAATTCAGAAAAGCCTAATTAAAATTCAGAAAAATACAGTTGAAATTCAGAAAACCTGAATTAAAATTCAGAAAATCAGAAAATTCTAATTGTGATTTTCTGAATTTAAATTGGGCTTTTCCGATTTTCAAGTGGGCTTTTCTGGGTTTCAATTGAAATTTCTGAATTACAATTACACTTTTCTGAATTTCAAGTGGAAAGGTGTAGTGTTATAGAACAAATTCCCAAACTGGTTCTAAAAAATCATTGTTATCATTAAAATTTTTATTTTTTTTTTAAACAAGTTTGATATTTTGATACTTTTGGAATAGAAAAACTTTCAATCTGAAATATTTTTCCTATTGAAAAAGTCTCAAATGGGAACATACTTATCATGGAATATTTCTAAGAATTAAACGAATTTTCCTTCAGAAACATTTCCGATTCAAAGGCAAAAAACTAAAGGATTCTAATCAGTGTTCGAAAAAAACAGTACGTTATTTAACGTTCCGTTCCAAGAACACATTCACTAAAAAGTTTTTTAGTGGTTCTGAAGGTGTTCGCAAACAGAATTCCGAACGTTATGCCTGCGAGTTGAAGAACAGAAACTTTACGATAACGTACCGAACTAGGTTAGAAACAAAATAAAGTTCTTTTAGTGTTCTGTTTGCGAACTTTTGAGACATTTTTTTTTTTTAATTTAAAATGGCGATATCTCGAAAACTAAGCAAGATAGAGCAAAACGGAGAACATTTTTGTCCTTATTTTAAATCTAAAAAAGTTAGCATTCCGGGAAATTTAAAAATGCACATATCTCGCAAAATACTGCCGACACGATGAAAAGTCTAATAGCATTTTTGTGGATCTTGTCTCGTAGTACATGACCGCTTTTAGACTTTATGTCGTGTCGGCACTATTTAGCGAGATATGTGCATTTTTAAACAGATTTCTTAGAGAAAAAAAATTAGATTCTAAAAAAAATGTTCACATGTCATTTATAAAAAAAAATCCTAAAAAATAAATATTCCAAAAGTACTATACTAAAAAAAGTCACTTTTAAAATATTTTCGTCACTTTAAAAAAAAAATTTACAGTAAAAAAAAATATTACCCTTAAAAAAAATTCTCGCATAATAATTATTTTTTTTGGAGTGTAAATTTTTTTTAAATGATAAGTTTTTTGTAAAAATATTTTTTTATTTGAGTGACAATAAAACTGTTTCAAGTATTTTTGTGAAAATCATAAAAAAATAATGTTAAAAATAAAAATTCCTTGAAATCCGAGAAACTCAAATAGCTCCAAAAATAAATTGAGACACCTTGAGATACCCCGATTTACGTAAAATTTGAAATTTAAGCTACCTTTGGCACAAGAACGAAGCCCATTGAAATTGAAAAAGATCGGTTCATGTTCAGACCTAGGCCCCATACGAACGTCGTTTTCGCGTTTTATAAGCAAATTATTATTTTGTATATATTCGAGTTTCAATCACTTGGGGAAGTGAGGATTACACCCGCAACAGGTAATCGTGATAGCATAAATTTTGCTGAAATACTTGTAAATAGTGTCAAATAAAATGTGCAAAATATGAAGAAGATCGGTACACGGGTTTAAAAGTTATGAAGAAATTTCTTAAATTTTGATGTTTTTTACATGTTTTTATACCTTCTATTTAGTGATATAGGGTTCAAAATACTCTAACTTTTAAAAGATAATTTGGATGCTCCTAATTTTAGCATATATGTATATTTGTTATTTACCTGGCCAGGTTGGTATGGAATTTCGAGGAAGTCGATTCAGGGTTCAGAAGTTATGAACAAAACATATTTTTCATAACTTTTAAACTCGTGGACCGATTTTCCTCATGTTTTGCACATTTTATCTGCTACAATTTGTAAGTATTTCAGCTTAATTTAAGCCATCACGATTAACTGTTGCTCGCGTAATCCTTACTTCCCCAGGCAATTAAAACTCATATATATATACAAAATATTGATTTGCTAATAAAATGCGAAAACGAATTGAACTAGAAAAACTGGGAGACAAGGGTATCTTTTTTAACCTTTATTTTCAGAATTTTTTGGTCCTGATCATGGGGCAAAATCGTGTTGTACAGTATATTTAGTCAAACTGATCTATTGTCAAAAAAAATAAGCCAATTTTAGCTAAATTTGGGTTATGTGTGTTTTCTACACTAATTAAAGATCTAACTGAAGATAGATCCAATCGGTCCATGTTAGGACTGGAGACCCATTATCCGGAAAACACTGGTGTAGGGTATTATGGTCGGTCTTGACCGACTATAATTTTCTTACTTGTTTTTTTTTTTTACTTTTGTAGCACAGTGTTATTATGTTCTAACAGGAGAAAGGGGGGGGGGGGAGTAATTTCCCCTATTCTACCACAGAAGGTAATGTGCATGAGTCGCACGCAAAAGCATTAGAGTCCGACCGTAACCAGTTTTCGAGGCCGAACCGAAACCGAACCGAATATTCGGCCGAAACCGAACCGAAACTTAAAAAAAATTACCGCCTGGCATGAATAAAATTATTAAAAAGTTGTTAAAGATAAATATACAGCATATAATGCTTTTAAATCATAGGAATGTTGTATTTTTGAAAAAAAAAATATGTTTTTTAAAAAACTTACAAAAAAATTTTATATTTTGTTTGAAGATTAGGAGAAAATAATTTTTGAACTGAAACAGTTTTACATTTATTGCATAAACTTGTAAGATTTTCTTCAATTAAACTGAATCAAGTGTAATGAAATACGAAATCAAAAAATTCAGCGACTTTTTTACATATTTTTTAAAATACCAAAAAGTTTCGGTTTCGGCTAATATTCGGCCAAAATTTTACCGAATACCGAATAGTGGCCGAAACCCCATTATTCGGCCGAAAATTTAATTTTTCCTTAAAATTTTCTGATTTTTTCTAAATTTTCCAAAAATATTATCCACGTTCCTTAGACAATTCTTAGTTTTCACCTCTCTCTATTATGTTCACATAAATTTTATGCACACATGAGACCTTACACCTTTTTTGAGTTTTTGATTATTTTAGTTTTTTGGTGGTAGTGTAAATGAAGGATTTAAGGAAAATGAGTGCATAGTGTTTCCCGGTAATGTTATCCTTGATGCAGAGACAAACATGCAGTTGGTTTTTTTTTTTTTTTTTGGAGGAAAAATAATAAGGTTTTAAATTATGCAGTAGAAAATTTTGAAAAAAAAACTATGGTTAGAAAATTTTAGGGAGGGTTGTTAAGAAAAAAAATCTAAAAAAATTATGCAAATTAGTTTAGTTTTTAAAAACTAAAAAAATCATATATTAATATGCAGTGTAAATACGAAATAGAAGGTACATATGTATGTCGACCTACATGGAAAAACACGGAGAAGTTTTTAAACGGTGTAGATCTTAAATTCAAGATAAATTTTTTCTGAATCGATCTACGCGCAAAAAAGAAACGTGATTGCGACAAACGTAATGGAGGCGCAACATAGTATGATTGATGACTTTATCATAAAATGATTGTAGCGATCATATTATGATCTTCGCTGAACATGATATGATAAAAAATTTTCTTTTTATAATTGTTGATGATCATAGTATGATTGCCAGTATCATTTTAGGTGATTTGGTGTGCAGCAATCATGTTCTAAACATGTTTTTCACTTTTAATAAATGTGTTTTAACTTAAAATTTGGCAAATTACAACAAGTTTTAATTCAGAGTTTATTCTCAAAGCTAAATGTGAGGAAATTTATTAAATTTTTTATAGGAAATTTAACACTTTAACTGAAATTAGTTAAAATTTAAACTTATGAAAAGAAACCATTATATTTCTAATAAGAGTGTATTCTTAATTTAATCAAACAAAATTTTGAAAACAATTTTGTTTGATTTTAATCCAGTTTGTATCTATTTAAATAACAATACAAATATTTGTCCACTTCTTATAACCAAAAAATAAATTTCAATCAATATTCTTGGTTGATTGTACTTTTAATCCTTTTTTGTTTCAATCTTCTGTTTTATTTGTTTTTGTTAGAGGTCATATAAATGATAAAATATATTTTTACATTTGTTGCATTTTTATAATAATTTTTGTGTGCATTTAGTATATGAGAGTAATTTTTTTTTTATAAAACTACTCCTGGGAAAATTATAAATTTTCTCTAAAATTTCATTAGCAAAAGCGCAGGTCATATTTTTTTTCTATTCTACCAAAGAGCATAAAGTAGTTTTTTCTAATTTTTGCTTAGAAAAAAATGTAAGATAATGCAAATAAAAAAGAGTAAAAGAAAATATTAACCCCCACCCTTCAAAAAAAAAAAATGTACTAAGAAAAGTAATTTTTAAAGAAAAAGGGTTGAACTGATGATATACAACAATTTTTTTAATTCTTAATAAAAAAACAACATTGCTGTGAAGATAAAGATATTTAGATTTAAAAGTCAGGTTTTTTAAAACAAACAAAAAAACTGTAAAACGGTTTTCAATAAAGTTTTAGTTAAAGTTTTTTTGAACCAAATCCGATCTTTTTTACCCGTGTCACTCTTTGGTCAAAGTTTTGGATTTTTAAAAATTTCTACCAAAGTTTTTGATTATTAAAAAGTGAAAAAAAAAGAAAAAATATCTTTTGACACATTATTAATTTTGTCTATGCAAATATCAAAAAAATTCTATCATCGATCAAGCGGTTTTTGAGATATCGCCATTTGAAATTTGTTAAAAAATTCCAAAAAATTTTTTACTACACTCAAGAATTTTTTTTTAAAAAAACCTCAATATTTTTTTAAAAAGAATCACAAAATTTTTCCATTGGCTTTTTCATAGAGCTTGAGACAAATTTTAATTTAAACTGAATTTGAGCCAAATCAGACATATTTTACCTTTGGCGCCTTTCGATCAAAGTTTTGAGTTTTTGGTGAAAATTTTTTTAGAAACCAAAAGATTTAAAGATCCCGGTAATTCCGGGAACTAAAATATTTCCCCGTTTTCTCAAGAAATGAATAAGAACGGAAAATTGCGATCCCCACACTGAAAGAATTATTGTTCATAATATCTATGAACAAATTTCATAAAACGAAATTCTTAGAATCTATGAAACAATTCATTGGCTGAATATTCATTAATATTGTGAAATATTTCATAGAGTTTTATTCATAGGTTTTATTAATATCATAGACAAAACTCATAAAATTAATTAATGTTATTTATACACTCAAAATATTTTGTAAGTAAATTCAACGGAAAAACGTTTAAAACAATCGTTTTTCCTTTTAAAAAATTTTTTGAATAACAAACTACTAAAACCGTACTTCTGTAAAATTATACGGAATAATCAGTCACAAATAATTTAACTGAAAAAAAATATTTTTCCGTAACTTTTGTAGTTTATTGTTTTTACAACTGTATAAATCATTCAATATTTTATTTTCCTTGAAAAACAAACGATAAAACGTTTAAAACAACTTTAACTGTAAAACTTTTCTGGGTGTAGAAGAAATTGACATCAATATTCCTTTTAGCTTTTTTAATAATTAAAATAATGTTACAATAATTAAAATAGTTGAATAAATATATATTTTTTTTTTTTTTTATTAAAATAACATAAAAAACATTAAAAAAAAGATCATTGCTGCCCTGACCGGGGCTCAAACCCAAGACCTACTGGCTGAAGTGGTAATTGTCGACGCCTTAGCTATCAGCGCCACCAAAGAAGAAAAATCTCGCCAACTTACACTTGGTTTTATAACGTTTCTTTTTTGCAAATACACAAAAATTTTGTTTTCTACAAACACACACACAGCTTTTGGCAGAGCATTGTGACAGAGCATGGATACAAACTCAATATGTTAAAGCAGAATATTAAACAAAATGGATTTTAAGTGTTATAATTTGTTTATATACTTTAGCTAATTGTAAGTGACTAGAGACTAAGCTTTACGAACAACTGGCTCTGTGTTCGAATCTCGTTGGGGACAAGTTTAAAAACATATAAATTTTAAAAAATGGAAAATTGTAAATAAATAAAATAATAAAAAAAATTAAATAAAATCGAAATAATAAAATAAATAAAAATAGAATTGAATATTTTTTTTGTCATAGCCTATGAACTTTTTCATAGGTTTCTGGTTTCTTTGAATTTGTTTCATAGATTCTATGAAAGGCATCATTGCCTCACTTCTAATTAATTTTTTCATAGAATCAATGTACGTTTTCATAGCCGTAATGAACAAAATTCTTTCAGCGCAATTCTACATAACCTAAATGTACAAAACGCTATAATGCGGTTGCTGATTAACACATATGAACAGAATTGGATACCGAATGGTATTTAAACAATTTCAAACATATTTTTTTACACCAAAAAAAAATTTTTTTTTCGTAGTTTTTTTTACCAAAATATTTTTTTTTCTGTTGAATTTTGTTCATCAAAAAAACTTTTTTACACGAAATTTAAAAAAAAAAAATCACAATAATTTTTTTAAAAAAAATTGTTTTCAATATTTTTTTTTTACATTGTGGAGGGTATCAATATATTCGGCAATGCGATTGTGCAAAAATATTTTTCTTAAAGTTTTGTGTTAATAACACAATGCAACACTCTTTTTTTCCCGGGCTCTGTTAGCTAGTTTTTGCTTTTTGTGAGTCATCTTTTTATATAATTGAACAATTTTATCTTTTTATCATTTGCTAAGCAACTTCTGGCATTTGCAAAGGGTTTGTACACTGATTTTGACTATGGCAAGACCCTTTTTGTTAAAATTGCTACTAACTTTTTCACTATATTACACAATACGTATCAACGATTTTCCGAATTTGGCTTTCGTTATAACTCGAAAGCTGCATTCGGAATTGGCCACAGGGTTCTCAATGTCCTGCACGTAGTAACTGTAACTGTAATGTTAGCAAAAAAAGCTTGTAAACCTACAAGAAAATTTGCTGATTTTGAACCCACAATTTTTTTGCTAAAGTTAGCAAAAATGTTTTGCCAATAATTAGTTAACAAAAATTTTTTTTTTTTTGAACTTAGTTCATACACATCTGAGGACCCCATTGGGTTCGGACCCGATAGGTCCAGACCCGATGGGCCTAGACCTAGTTGGGTTCCTTAAAAATCGTCATAGTTTTTGATCCAAAATTTGTTTCCGTTTCGCTCTACCTTGCTTAGTTTTTGAGATACGTGATTAAAGGGGACCACTGGAGTCTTGAGAATTAAAAACTCGATAACTTCAAAAATATTACTCCGAGAGCCTTTGACTATTTTGCGGTCTTGTTCTACGTGTTGAGAGCTACAAAAATGCTTTTGGACTTTTTGTTGTGTCGGCAATATTTACCGAGATATGAGCATTTTAAAATTTTCGGGAATGCTAACTTTTTTGGATCCAAATTTAGGGCCCATTAGAGTCCACACATGTGAAGAGGACCGGCGATACTATGCTCGAGAACCAAAAATGGCCTCCATTTTGCTTAGTTTTCGAGATAGCGCCATTTTAAGTTTTTTGAAAATAAAAAAAAATTTACCATTTATTTTGCTAATATTAGCAAAAAATCTTGTAAAAATGTTGTCAACTCAATTTCAAATCTTAGCAAAAGAAATTAGTTCAAAGTTTGTTTAAAATTGCTAATGTGCTAAATGAAGTTTACAAGAATTTTTTGCTAACATGCTAATCTCAACTAAAAATTTGCTAAAAGTTAGCTAACTAGCATTAGCAAAAAAAAAATTAGTAAATCTACTAACGTATTTTTTTGAGTGTATCCTTCATTTTATCTTCAGATATTCTATCAATTTCATTCATCAATTCCACTATAGGAACCGAGATGTTAGGTTCAACTCGTTCCCCCGCCGATTCAGTGCCATTTCTCGCATATTCATCAGCCAATTCGTTTCCAGCGACCTCACTATGTCCAGGGACCCAGATTAGCTTGATTGTGTGCTGAATGATTCGACGAAGGGATTGTATACAGTTCCTAACTATTCCCGATTTTACAATGTTTGATTTAAGGCCTTCGAAGCTGCAAGACTATCCACGAAAATATTAATGACGCAAGGACGAAGGTCCCTTGTCATAATTATTCGCGCGACTTTATCAATTGCAAGTACCTCAGCCTGGAAAACACTACACTTATCTGGAAGTCTCAATGAGACCCCGATTTCGAGGCATTCAGAACCCGTACCCATCTCCATCTTTGAGCCGGAGATCGCATTCTCTGCTATAACAGAGTTTTCCGCCCAGTCTTCCCTAGTCGGTATTTGGACTTCAAAGGTTCTGTCAAAGTTCGTCTGTGATGAGATATATTCGGTTCTCTGTTTTAGTTCCGTCGCGTTCACCGTACTTAATATAGTCGAGTGTCCCCAAGAGCGTTGCTTAAGCATTTGCTGCTCTCTAAATCTGAGAGCCAATTTTGCTGCTGTGCTCTTGACGTAAATATCCACGGGCTGAATGTTTAGTATCACTTCCAGACCGTGGTGCTGATCTAATAGCACCAGTGATACCCACACACGCTAGTTGTTGTACCATCTGTAGATTGCAGAGATATGATTTCTTATCTACTGCTCGCCACCACACAAGGGAACCATAGGTAAGTATTGGTCTAATTATCGCACCATACATCCAGTGTATAATATACTGTTTTAGACCCCACCTTCTTCCGAAAGGTGGGGTCTAAAAAGAAAAGAAAAGTTTGTAACTTCTTTTTTGCTACCTCCTCTCTGACAACAATTCCTTGTAATTTTACAAGCTTTTTACCAATAATTTTGTAATTTTACAAGCTGTTTACCAATAATGTCGTTAATTTACAATTATGACGCGATAAAACTTAAAAGGAGGTTTCGTAACTTTACTAGATTTTTTGCTACCTCCTATTTCACAAGAATTCCTAGTAAAAATTACGACCTTTTTGTAATTTTACAAGATTTTTACCAATAAAATAATAAATTTACAACTTTTTTGGCGAAATTAAACTTACAAGGAATTCTCGTAAATTTACTAGATTTTTTTGTAAAAAACCTTGGGAATTTGTAAAATTACAAAAAAAAAAATTGTAAAATTATAAAGTTTTTTCGATGGAAAATTTTTTGTTGAAAAACAAGGAAAACTGTCAAACATTGGTAAAATGGGATTAAAAGACTTTTTCTAGTAATTTGAAAAGGTTTTTTTTGTGTGTAGGCATACACAAAAATGGTCAAATCACATGTTCAAGTAGAATTTTGATTGCTATCGACTCCGAGATTTATCCAACGGTTCGTTGTGATAATGACTTACTATGATTATGTTTTTATGTAGAAAAATTTATCCAACTGCTTTCTGTAGCTCTTTTCAGAGTCTTAAAAACAAAATTGTCTATTTTTAACAAATGCTTAAATTTTTAAAAGAAGAAAAGGTGGCATATTTTTTGTTGAAATTTCCTTAAAGTAAAATTATGCTCTAACAATAAGACTTAATATTCTTTGTCATTGCTTTAAATTTTCCTTTAATTACAGCAAAAAGAAAACTCTAAGAGTGGATATGTATTTACAAAAAAATTTGTTTAATTTATAACAGTAAACTATTATTAAAGTATGGTCGTTCTTGGTTCGTTTGGCTGGCTGGTTGGTTGGTTGGTCGATATTTTTTTTTGTATGTGCCATGAATATCAAACCATTTTCACCAAGCAAAAGCCAAAACAAACCAACTGTTTGATCATGACTACTACAATGAAAAAAAAAAAAACTTAAAAATAATATAACAGTAGAAAACAAGGAACCTTTTGTATAGAAAAAAATTTATACTCTGGTATATAAAATAAAGGAAGAAAATATATATAGAAAAAAAAAATAATTCAACGAAGCGGCAAAATATAGCAAGTGGTCAGAAAACTTTCAATTCAGTTTCAAACTTAGTGGACATTCACAAGGAAAAATAATAATACGGATAAATTTTTAAATACACAGCTAATATTCACAAAGAAAAATTTCTTCGAAGTAACCACAACAAACAAACCAAAAAGGATAAGCAATTTGAAATAAATCAACTTAGAAATCAGTTAAAAGGATATTTTAAATCATACAAAAAGAAATTGAAATATCTAAAGAAAAAAAATCATAATAAGGATTTATGACAGCTACTGTGATAAGAAAATAAAAATGCCGTCAATCTAAAAATCTGAGTAGTGCTTTTCCAAAATTTTCCGTATGTGTGTGTGTTTTTGTTTTTTAAACAACCTCCTCACACATGAGAAGGATATCAGAAACCTACTCACACATGAGGAGTGTCTGTTGTCCCTATGGAGGAGTATGATTATATTTTTCCGATTGGTTTATTATTTTTTTTTTTTCTTTGCTCATATGTGTGTATGTGATTTAGAAGAAAAAAAAACGGATTTTTTTTTGTATCGGATTGTGCGCGTTGTTTAGATGATGATATTTTTTTTACTGTGTTTAGTTTTTCCAAGTGCTAAATATGTATGAGTTTTTTTTTGGAAAAGTGTTTAGATATATGTATGAATGACTGAATGTGTTTATCGTCATATACGTACCTACATATGATGAAATGGGAGTGGAATTGTATGTTAGAAAAAAAGGCTTGACTTGTTTGGGAACATTTTTGAAAAAAAAAAAAAAATAAAACTACTGCTGCGTGTATGAAAAATACACATACATGTGAATTCTTTTTTGGACAATTTAAAATGTGAAACTAAATGGGCAATAAATATTTTCATGTGGGAAAAAAACACTTTCCGATGTTCGTAATGTTTAATTTGACTTACCGACGGAAGAAAGTTTAATTTTACTTGAAATCATTACACATAAAAAATTTTAAACAAATTTCAATCAACAAAAACGCGAATTCAATAAATTTTTTTTTTTGAAATTTCTCCAATTAAAAAAATTTTTTAATCAAACATTTTTCGATTTTAATCAAAAATTGTATCGATTTTTTTAATTATAGGCCGCTGTTCAAAAAAAAGTATTTTACATAAAAAATGTGAAAATAAAAATTTCCGATTTTTTTTTGGATTTGTAGATTTCACATCCGAATTTCTTTTTCGTTTTGTTTCACATAAATAAAATTTGGTGAAAGTAAAACGAATGCATATTTTTCCTCATAATTTTTTAAATTTAAATTATTCGATTTCAACTTCAAATGAAAACGTGATCAATAGTAGTACTTTCATGAAAATGCATGTTTTTACTCGGCACTTTAATCATACAACAAACTAAATATCTATCCGAATCAAGAAATTTGCAATAAAATGGCATCGATTTGTAGTTGCATATTTTTGCATATTTTGGTATAAATGCATATTTTTGCATATTTTCATAATTTTTTGACCCCCTACCAAAAAGGGTTAACGATTTTTTTAAAGATAATATATTAATACGAAATAAAAGTTGGGGTAAAAAACACAAAAGCCGTTTTATACTTGTTTATAACACAAAATTTAAGCTCTAAACTTAAAATTTTCTGCGGGGGTCATTTTTGACCCCCAGCCAATGTGGGTTAAAGACGTCCTAGATCGGTAAGATTTCATGACAGACATACAGTTATCTAATAGAATGCTACGACATCAAAAAAAACCGTTAATTTGCACAAAAATGAAATTTATAAGATTTTATTAATCCAAATTATTGATAAAACCAACATTTCCTTGAAATCCGCTAACTTCCCCATGCGATTCTCAAAAAGTGGCCGACGGATATCCGCCATAATTCACATTTTTCTTCTCTAAGGTCTTCTTAATGAATTCAGTAAGAAAAAATTATATATTTAAAATTTTTTTTTTTAAAAATTTTAAAATTTTTAAAAAAGTTGTTTTGAGAATGCCCCCAAAATCATGGCATTTTTTTGGTATCAAGTTTGAACAGGTTAATGAGATCGTAAAATCTTTAAATTTCATATTTAAGTATTTACGATCAAATATTATACAAAAATAATTTTTTAATTATTTTAATAAAAAAACTTAAATTTATTTATTTATTTTTTTTTTTTAAAGTCCTTTTTTGCAAAAACCCCAATTTTGAGGCTGAAAGTGGAGACAGAAGATAAACTCCGATCGCAGTGATATTTTGCATGTGAGTTACCCTTAGGGGACCGACACTTTTGGCGGGTATTAGAATTTGATCAGAGAGAAAAGCCCAAAAACGAGCCACCCTAGTGATCAACAAAACACTAAACTTGATTTCATGTGATTCGGAAATTTTCATGTGAATTGAAAAGTTGTGAAAGACAGAACAGAGGCCATAGTCAATCAAAATAATGATTGATTTAACAAATGAATTGTAAGCTTATGACAAAACTATCAAAAAAATTATCAAAAAATGTTGCCAACAATAACAAGTAAGAGTGTTAAATTCGGCTGTGCCGAATCTTTTATACCCTCCAAAATGCAAAAAAAATCCAGGGTCGTTTTCTTTTTTCTTTTTTGGGGGGAGGTCTGCAGTGGTCATTGGGGGGACAAATTTCCCCTCGAAATATATGTTTAAAAATTCATTCTCATGCTATTCGCACTAAAGAAATACAATTTTATCATTATTTTACAATTTTTTTTAATCCACGCCCACAAAAGGGGGGCGGGCCGAAAAAAACAATATTTTCTAATCCCCCGGGTCCAAATGCAAAACTTTGAGCTTCTTGAAGCATAAAAATGTTGCATTTGTTAAACAAAAACACAAAAAATCATGTAAAAATATGGTGTTTTTTAGAGGCTGGTTTAGTTCCTCAAGGGGAAACTTTTTTCCCCCTGGTCCGATTTTGCCCATCTCCGAACTTAACCAGCCTATGAACATAACACATATTTCTGCCAAACTTCAGGAGTCTAACTCTTTAATTTTGGACTGTATCGTGTCTTCCACAGACGGACGGACAGACGGACATCGCTAGAATGTCTTAGAATCGATCACTGATCAATAATATATATACTTTATGGGGTCCTAGACCGATATTTTGATGCGTTACACACGGAATGACAAAGTGAGTATACCCTTATACTGTAGTTGGAGGGTATAAAAAAAAAGTAAAACCCGGTTATTTTGTATATTTTTGAATTAGTCTACTCAAATAAATTAAAGCGAAAAAAAAATCTGGTATGTTGAAAATTTGTTATTCGACAGTTCGAGAAAATAACACAAACTTTAATCAAAACATTGATTTACTCATTTAAATTTTGTTGATCAATAGATTTAATTGAACATTTTTAGCCGATAATTTTTTGTGTGTATGATTTTTATACCCTCAACTTAGTGATAGAGGGTATATATAAGTTTGTCATTCCGTTTGTAACTCATCGAAATATCGGTCTGGGACCCCATAAAGTATATATATTATTGATCAGTGATGGATTCAGACATGACTGAAACTTAACATATTTATTAGAAGTTCTCCCGAGAAGTTTGGCATTGCATTTGAGCGATATCGGTTTAGCGGTTCAAAAGTTATGAACGAAAATGTAAGGACACCTCAAAAATTTCAGTGCATTCAATATAACCTAAAAATTCAAAATGCTTTAATTCGCCTGCTGGTTGACATATGTGAACATAATTAAACACCAAATGGTATTTAAACAAGTACGAACATATTTGTTGACAAAAAATAAAAAAATCGCGGATTTTTTTTATCGCGGAAACTTTTTTCAAAAAAAAAAAATTTTTCAAAAGTAAATTCCTTCTAAATAATGTTTTTTGCAATAATCTTTTTGAAATTGTGGAGGGTATCACTACATTCGGCAAGGCCGAATTTAACTTTTTTACTTGTTTTATTTTGTAGTTTACAGCAAAAATTATTTTTATATATTTATTACTCATACGCCTAGGTATACCATAAAATTAAAACAGCATTCTGTATTTGTTTGTGTGAGATAAAAAACATGAACTTGAAAAAACTGGACGATTTTTACATAAATTCACTTTTGGAGAAATTTCACTTAACGGGGAACCCAGCCCGAATTTCCAGTGGCACAAAAAAATGGTAAAATTCATTTTCTTTTTTTTTTTTGAAAAAAGAATACTTTTTCAGTGTTGGAAATAAAAACCCTAAATGTGCTTTACCAGTGCTTTTTTTACAAAAAATATTATCGTTTATTCTTTTTTAGACAATTTAAAATGTGAAATTTACAGGGCAATAAATATTTTCATGTGGGAAAAATACACTTTTTCTGATGTTCGTAATGTTTAATTTGACTTACCGACGGAAGAAAGTTTAATTTTACTAGAAATCAGTTTGATTGTTTTGTAGTTTATAGCAAAGGATTACATTTTTAAACCAAATTTTATTAATTTTTATATATTTGTTACTCATACGCCTAGGTATACCATAAAATTGCATAACTTTGCAGTAATGCAATATTCAATATAAATTTTCTCGAAGAAAATCGAAATTCGGTAACTATTTGTGTGATTGATATCTCAGGAACTTTTGAAAAAAAATATAGATTTTTATATAAATTCAATTTTGGAAGATTTTCCGTTAACGGGGGACCCAGCTAGAAATTTCCAGCGGGACCAAAAAATATAAGTAGTGTTGGCAAAGAATCATTTTTTTTGGTAAATAGAGATATTTTCCAGTGTTGAAAATAACATAAATGTGCTTTTCCACTGTTTTTTTTTTTTAAATTTTACTGTGGATTCTTTTTTGGAAAATTCAGAATGTGAAATTTAACAGACAATAAATATTTTCATGTGAGAAAAATACACTTTTCTGATGTTCTTATTGTTCATTATAACATACCGACGGATTGAAGTTTAATTTCAATAAAAAATCAGTTGGATTTTTCTGTAATTTACAGCAAAAGATATAATTTTGAAACAAAATTCTATTGATTTTTATATATTTATTACTCATACGCCCAGGTATACAATAAAATTGCATAATTTTTGAGTTATGCAATAACCATCGTTTTTGGGCTTTTCTCTCTCATCAAATTCTAATACCCGCCAAAAGTGTCGGTCCCCTAAGGATAACCACCATGCAAAATATCACTCCGATCGGAGTTTATCTTCTGTCTCCACTTTGAGCCTCAAAATTGGGATTTTTGCAAAAAAGGACTTAAAAAAAAAAATAAAAGTTTTTTATTAAAATAATTAAAAAAATATTTTAAATATGAAATTTAAAGATTTTACGGTATCATTAATCCGTTTAGACTTGATAATAAAAGAATGGCATGATTTTAGGGGCGTTCTCAAAATACCTTATTTCAAAATTTTAAAATTTTTTTAAAATACATTTAAAATATATATATTTTTTTTCTAATTGCATTAGGAACACCTTGGAGAAGATAAATGTGAAATATGGCGGATATCCGTCGAGCCACTTTTCGGGAATCGCAGGGGGAAATGACCCCCGCAGAAAATTTGGTAGGGGGTCAAAAATGACCCATTCAGTAAAAATATATTTTTTTTATGGAAAATTATTTTGTGGCAATCTATTAACTTTAAATCAAGTTTTTTTTTGTGTGTAAAATCTTACCTTTTTAATATTAATTTAACCCATTTTGGCCGGAATCAAAAATTACCCCGGCAAAAACTTTTAGGCATAGTGCTTGAATTTTTTGATATCAACAAAATATATATTTTTTTCTAAATTTACAAAAAGTTGATTTTTTTTTTAAAAATACAGTACAATCAAAAAAAAACTTTGTAAAATTACAAGAAAAGTTTGTTACTTTTTTTTTAATCGTCCTATTTGACAAGAATTCCTGGTAATTTTACAAGCTCTTTACCAATAATTTTGTAATTTTACAAGGTTTTTACCAATAAAATTGTAAATTTATAATATGTTTGACGCGATAAAACTTACAAGGAGGTTTCGTAACTTCACTAGATTTTTTGCTACCTCCTATTTTACGAGAATTCGTAGTAATTTTACAAGCATTTTACCAATAAAATTGTAAATTTACAGTTTTTTTTGGCGCAATAAAAATTGCAAGGAATTCTTGTGAATTTACTATTTTAAAATTTCAAAAAAAAAAAAAATGAAATTTTGATCCAAAATTGTTAAAAAAAAAACAAGGAAAACTGCAAATATTTGTAAAATGGGGTAACGAGAGTTTTCCTAGTAATTTGACAAGTTTTTTTTTGTGTGTACATTATAGGTATTAATAATTTTCGACCAAGGGTTTTGGTGGGAATCGAATCCACAAACATTGAACGCTACCAACTAACCTACGGGGCTCATTTCGTAGTGTTAAAAAAGTAACCCTAAATGTGCTTTACCAGTGTTTTTTTACAATAATATTACAGTTTATAATTTTTTATAAGATTTTTAAAATTTTTTGGTGAGACTTATATCGTTATTATTCAAATCGGTCACACAGTTTTAGAGATCTCTTTTTAAAATTAGCAAAAAATGTCAGTTTTTTATATACTCGAAAAAACCTTGTCAAATTAGTAGAAAAAGTCTCGTGGTCCCATTTTACCAATATTTTACAGTTTTCCTTGTTTTTCAACACAAAATTTTCGGTCGAAATTTACATTTTTTTTTTGTAATTTTACAATTTTTTTATAATTTCTAAGGTAATTTTACAAAAACGATCCCGAGTTCACGAGAATTCCTAGTAAGTTTTAATGAGCCAAAAAAGTTTTAAATTTACAAATTTATTTGTAAAAATCAAAAAAGGTCGTAATATTTACTAGGAATTCTCGTAAAATAGGAGGTAGCAAAAAATCTAGTAAATTTTATCGCGTCAAAAAATTGTAAATTTACAATTTTATTAGTAAAAACCTTGTAAAATAACAAAATTATTTTTAAAAAGCTTGTAAAATTACAAGGAATTCTTGTCAAATAGGAGGTAGCAAAAAATAAAATTAACAACCCTAGTAAAAAAGTTCCTATATAGTTGTATATAATTTTATAAACATCATATATGATTAAATAGAATTATATAGAATTTGATGCGAAAAATGAGTCGATAAAACTATATAAAGTTTGATCAATGTTTCTTATATTTTGATAAATTTTTTATATAATTTTATGCGAAATTTGGACCCCTATTTTTATATAACAACAGCAAATTTATATAATCAGATATAATTATATACAACTATATCAAATTATATAAAACAATATATAATTTAATAAAGTTATATAAAATGATATCACGTTTTATATAAATCATAAAATTTTGTTTTAATTATATAAAATTATATATAATTTTATGTAACTTTATATAGTTTTATACAGTTTTATACAATTTTATATATTTTTATATAATTACATCTGATTATATAATTTTGCTATTATTATATAAAAATAGGGGTCCAAATTTCGCATAAAAAATTATTACCCGAGTAAAAAAGATTATATATAATTTTACTTATTTTTATATAAACATATATTATTTGATAAATTTATACGTAAATTGTTTTGCTATCATATAAGATTATATATATTTGCACTTCGTATTTTTTTCTTATATAAAATTATATAAAAGAAAATGTTAAGTTATACATAATAACATGTGATTAAAGTTAGTTTATATAATTACATATGAAATATAAAATTCTGTCTGTTTTTTATATAATTTAATATAACAAAATATTTGAAGACATTTTATATAAAACTTTATGCAACTTTTTTCTGAATCATATGTAATCTTATATGAGTAAAATTAAAAAAAAAATCTAAGTCCTTTATATATAATTTGATATAACTTTTGAAAATTTTTCTAAGTCCAGAATTTTTTTTTTTTTAAGTTCCAAACCTAAACCTTAAACATTTGTTTTAAAAATTTTATATGTTATTATATATAATGCAAAATTTATGAAAAAAAATCTAAGTTCTTTATATATAATTTAATATAATTTTTTTTTGGGTTTTTTTGGATTTTTTTTTTATTTAATTATATATAAAATCATAAATTTTTCTAAAAAAGGGGCCAATTTTCGCATCAAATCATATAAAATTATATGAAAATCACATCAAATTATATCAAATTTAATGCAACTTTATATGGTTTTATCGACTCATTTTTCGCATCAAATTCTATATGAATATATATGATGTCTTTATATAATTAAATATAAACATATATAATCTTTTTTACTCGGGTATATAAAAAATTTATCAAAATATATGAAACATTGATCAAATTTTATATAGTTTTATCGACTCATTTTTCGCATCAAATTCTATATAATTCTATTTAATCATATATGATGTTTATAAAATTATATACAACTATATAGGAACTTTTTTACTCGGGAAGTTTTTCTTGTAATTTTTTTTTTAGTGTAGGACAAATCTGATTATTTTAAAATTTAAAAAATTTTCTATTAAAAAAAATGGATCAGAATATAAAAACTTTTCTATAGAAAAAAAAAAATTCTCAGTATAAAAAAAATGTTTCAGAAAAATGTTTTAAGATTTGAGAATTTTTCTATAAAAAAAAATGAATCAGAATCTGAGACTTTTTCTATATATTTTTCAGAATATAAAAAAAATGTTTCAGAAAAATATGATTTTTTCATAGCAAAAGTCTGTGAATTTTTCTATAGGAAAAATGTAAGCATTTTTCTATAGAAAAAAATTATCAGTATCTGAGACTTTTTCTATAGAAAAAATTACTCCGTATCTGAGAATTTTCATATAATACTTTTTCTAAGGAAAAAATGTCCTAGAATATGAGATTTTTACTTTTTTTAAAATGTCTTAGAATCTCAAACTTTTTCTATAAGAAAAATGTCTCACAATCTGATATTTTTTCTATTGGGAAAATGTTTTAGATCTGAGATTTTTTCTGTAGGAAAATATTTAGGAACTTAAGTATATTTCTACAGGAAATGTTACAGAATCTCAGAAAATGATACTTTTTCCTTAAGAAAAATGTCTCAGAATTGCCTTGACAACTGACAATATCATCGTAATGATTAGTAAAGAAATGTGACCACGAGCTAGAGTAATACTTCTCACAATAACATTTAAAGGTCGAATAATAAATAATTTTTATTAATTAAAAGAATTTGAAACAAAAACTAAAAAATATTTGTCTTGTTATTTTTTTCACACACCTATACGTATACTTAATGCGTTAAAATATATCACTCATACGTTCGGATGTACTTGAATTGAATCAGAACTCGGTATTCTGTATTCTATCCAAATTTAAACCATCCGCAAAGAACATTATTTAATTTTAAATTTAATGAGAATTTTTTTCGTATTTCTAAATTATTTTTCTGTTATTTGCCGTCGTTATTTATTTTTTTTAGCCTTTAAATAAAAAAATCTTTGTATGAGAACATGCAAAAGCAATTTTTTCTATGTATATCCTGCAAATGTCTTAGAAAATTAATTGAAAACTGGCAACTTGAGAGAAGTAAAAGAAAAAAATCTTCTAAGACAAACCTGTATACCACCCTTTTTAATGTTTTCATAATATGTCCAAATAATAATCTTCTATTTTATTTTATCTTATTTTTTAATAATTTTCTTTTGTTTTCCTTTCTTGACTATTGTTTTTACATCTCAAATTTCATCTTTAAGACACAAGAAACGGACATAAACAACAATAAAAAAACATAAATTGAACAAGTGACAAGACAACATACAAAATTTTATTTCCAGGATAACCATGACTACCACTACTAACTGTATGCTGGCATTAAGGCAAAAAACAAATTTTTAATAAAAAAATTTTGCAGCAGGAAAGAAGAAATTTTGTAATTTTACACTGAAACAAAAAATAAGGAACAAAAAACGATAAAAATTTTGAAAATTAAGCATTTTGCTAGAAATTTAGCTAAAGTTTTAGTTCAAATTGTGGAAATTTAGCTTTTTGCTAGAAATTAAGCTTAAATTTTACAAAATAAAATTTAACTGGTGCTAAAATTAGCAAAATTTAATAAACATCTGAACACCGAGTATTATTTGTTTCCGTGTAAAAATATTTTAAAAATAAAAAAAAAAACCCAAAATGAATTGCTTTAGGTTATTCATTTACAAAAGAGGAGTTGGGAGTGTTTTTTTAGTGATTAGAGCAGCGTAGCAAAGATGTCTGAAAATTAACAAAAATATTCGTTGGAAACAATATTAATGAATATGGTAAATGAAAACTGAAAAAAAATTATATATAAAAATATGAAAAATATAAATGAAGTAAAGAAAAAACTTCAGTTTTTTGTGATTTTATTTTTAATTTTTTATTCTTAACTGTATGAGACAAGTTATAATTGCACTCACTAAGGAGAGAAAATAAATTTTTTTTTGAAAGTCTAGTATAATTTTTTTATATTTTTTTGTTTTGCTTTTTCGCGTACATTTTATTTTTAATTTTCTCTTGGATAATTGTCTGCATTTGATAGAACTGTTTATTATACATTATATTTAGAATTTAACTCCCTACTTCTCCAACCAGTTTTTATAAAGAAATTTAATCAATCAAATGAAGTTAAAAGCTTTCAGACAGTTAAATTTTAAGTTTGTATGTTGTCAAGGAATCTTATTTTTTCATGTTTTTTTCCTGTAGAAAAATTTTCTCAGATTCTCCGAAAAAGCTTCAGATGCTGAAACAATTTTCTATAGAAAAAAAGTTTTAGAGTCTGAAAAAAAAAATAAAATTATCGATAACTATAGAAATTTTTTTTTTATAGAAAATTTTTTGTTATCGAATACTAAAGAATTTTCCATAGAAAATTTTTTTGTTATCGATAACTAAGAATTTTCTAAAGAAAATTTTTTGCTATCGATAACTACAGAATTTTCTACAAAATTTTTTTCATCGATAGATTCTATATAAAATTTTTTGTTATCGATAACTATAGAATTTTCTATATAAACTTTTTTATCGATAACTAGAATTTTCTATAGAAAATTTTATGTAATCAATAACAAAAAATTTTCTATAGAAAATTCTACAGTTATCGATAACTATAGAATTTTCAATAAAAATTTTTTTGCTATCGATAACTATAAAATTTTTTGTTATCGATAACTACAAAATTTTGTTATCGATAACAATAGAATTTTCTATAAAAATATTTTTATATCAATAACTACAGAATTTTCTATAGAAAATTTTTTGATATCAATAAATACAGAATTTTCTATAGGATTTTTTTGTTATTGGCGGCTATAGAATTTTCTATAGAAAATTTTTTGTTAGCGATAACTGTAGAATTTTCTATAGAATTTTTTTAGTTATCGATAAATATAGAATATTCTATTGAAAATTTTTTGTTATCGATAACTATAGAGTTGTCTATAGAAAATTTTTTGATATCGACAATTATAGAATTTTTTTTAGAAATTTTTTGTTATCGATAACTAAAGAATTTTTTGTAGATTTTTTTTTATCGATAACTATGGAATTTTCTAAGATATGTTTTTGTTATCAATAACTATAGAATTTTTTAGAGAACATTTTTTGATATCGATAATTATAGAATTTTTAATAGAAATTTTTTGTTATCGATAACTATAGAATTTTCTATACAAATTTTTTGTTATCAATACCTATAGAATTTTCTATAAAAAATTGTTTGCTATCGATAACTATAGAATTTTCTATAGAGAATTTTTTGTTATCGATAGCTATAGAATTTTCTATACAAAATTTTTTGTTATCGATAACTATAAAATTTTCTACAGAACATTTATTGTTATCGATAACTATAGAATTTTCTATAGAAAATGTTCTATAAATTTGCTATCGATAACTATATTTATTGCTATCGATAACTATTAAATTTTCTATAGACAATTTTTTGTGTTCGATAACTATATATTCTATATAGAATTTTTTTTAGAAATTTTTTTTATCGATAACTATAGATTTTTCAATAGAATTTTTTTTTTAACGATGACTATAGAAATGTCTACAGAAAAATGTTTGTTATCGATAACTATAGAATTTTATATAGAAAATTTTTTGTAAACGTAGAATTTTTTATAGAACATTTTTTGTTATCGATAACTATAGAATTTTCTGTAGAAAATTTTTTGTTATCGATAACTAAAGAATTTTTAATAGAATATTTTTTGTTATCGATAACTAAAAAATTGTCCTTAGAAAATTTTTTAAACATTTTTTGGTTTCGATAACAATAGAATTTTCTACAGAAAATTTGTTTTTATCGATATGTAGAAATTTAATAGAAAATGTTTAATATCAATAACTCTAATATTTTCTAAAAAAAAATTTTGTTATAGATAACTATAGAATTTCCTCTTGAAAAGTTTTTGCTATCGATATCCATAGAATTTTCTATAACAGATTTGTTGTTATCGATATATACAGAATTTTGTATGGAATATGTTTTATTAACGATTACTATATAATTTTTATAGACCTTTTTTGTTATTGATAACTAGAATTTTCTATAGAAAATTATATGTTATCGATAACTATTGACTTTTTTTAATGACAATTTTTTTTGTTATCTATATCCACAGAATATTTTTTGTTATCGATAACTATACAATTTTATATAGAAAATTTTATGCTATCGATAACTACAAAATTTTCTATAGAAAATTATCGATAACTTTGGAGCTTCTATAGATACCTTTTAGCTATGGATTGCTATAGAATTTTCTATAGAAATTTTTTTGTTATCGATACTTATAGAATTTTCTACAAAATTTTGTGATGTAAATAAGAATAAAGTTTTTTATAGAATATTTTTTGTTATGGATATCTAGAATTTTCTCTAGAATTTTTTTTTGTTATCGATAACTATAGAATTTTCAATAGAAAATTTTTTGTTATCGATAACTATAAAATTTTCTGTAGAAAATATTTTGTTATCGATAACTACAGAATTTTCTGTAGACAATTTTTTTTTATCGATAACTATAGAATTTTCTAATCAAAATTTTTTGTTATCGATAACTATAGAATTTTCCACACAAAAATTTTTGCTATCGATAACTACAGAATTTTCTACAGAAATTTTTTGGTTTCGATAACTATAAAATTGTCTATAGAATATTTTTTGTTATCGATAACTATAGACTTTTCTATAAAAATTTTTTTGTTATCGATAACTATAAAATTTTCTACAGAATTTTTTTGTTCGTAATCGATAACTATAGAATTTTCTATAGACAATGATATCGATAACTATAGAATTTTCTGTAGAATTTTTTTGTTATCGACAACTATAAAATTTTCTATAGAAAATATTTTGTTATTTTTAACTATAGAGTTTTCTTTAGAAATAGGCTATAGAATTTTTTATAAAAAAAAATTTTGTTATCGACAGCTATAGAATTTTCTATAGAACATTTTTTGTTATCGATAATAATAGAAGTTTCTATAGACAATTTGTTGTTATCGATAGCTTTAGAGTTTTTTTATAGAACATTTTTTTGTTATCGATAACTATATAATTTTCTACAGAAAATTTTTTGGTATCGATAACTATAGAATTTTCTAAACAAAATTTTTTGTTATCGATAACTATTTTCTATAGAAAATTTTTTGTTATCGATAACTATAGATTTTTTTATAGAAAATATTTTGTTATCGATAACTATAGAATTTTCTATAGGAAATTTTTTGTTATCGAATTTTCAATAGAAAATTTTTTGTTATCGATAACTATAAAATTATCTACAGAAAATTTTTTTTGGTTATCGATAACTATAGAATTCTGTATAGAAAGTTTTTTGTTCTCTTATCGATGACTATAGAATTTTCTATAGAAAATTCTTTGCTATCGATAACTATAGAATTTTTTATAGAAAATTTTTTGTTTTCGATAACTATAGAATTTTCTATAGAAAATTTTATGTTATCGATAACTATAGATTTTTTTATAGAAAATATTTTGTTATCGATAAGTATAGAATTTTTTATAGGAAATTTTTTGTTATCGAATTTTCAATAGAAAATTTTTTGTTATCGATAACTATAGAACTTGTTTAAAACATTATTTCTTATCGATAACTATAGAAATTTCTTTGTTATTTTCTATAGAAAATTCTATAGTTATCGATAATTATAGAATTTTCTATTGAAACCTTTTGCGATCGATAACTACAGAATTTTCTATAGAAAATTTTTGTTATCGATAACTGTAGAATTTTCTATATAACTATAGAATTTTCTATAGGAAATTTTTTGCTATCGATAACTACAGAATTTTCTATCGCAAATTTGTTGTTATCGATAACTATAGAATCTTCTATAATTTTTTTTTGTTATCGATAACTATAGAATTTTCTATAATTTTTTATAATTGTTAGAAATTCTGTATTTATCAATTGTTCGATAACACAAAATCTTCGGACTAAAGAGATCAAAATGTCAATGCATTTTTTGAATTATCAACAACAAAAAAATTTCGGTTACAAATTTGATTTGTCGCTAGAAAAATCGGTTTTTGATTTAATGATAACAAAAACTATTCAAAGTTCTGTATTAAATGATTTTTCGATAACACAAAATTTTCTTTAGAAAGTTTTATATGGTTATCAATGACATAAAATTACCTGTAGAAAACTCTATAGTTATCGATATTTCGATAACTTAAAAATTTTTTGTAGAAAACTCTAGTTTTGACAATTCGATAACCTAAAAATGTTTATAAAAAATTCTACAGTTATTGATAACCTTTAAGTTTTCTATAGAAAATTCTATATTTGTCGATATATAAAACTATAAAATTTTTAAAATACCATTCTATAATTGCCGATATATCGGTAATATTAAAATTTTCGATAGAAAATTCTTTGGTTATTGATATATGGCTAACCTTAAAATTTTCCAAAGACAATTCTATACACTCAAAAAATTATGTTAGTAAAATCAACTGAAAATGCCAGTTAAAATAACTACTTTGTAAGTTGTTTTGGGGTCAACTACTTTTTCAGTTAAATCAACTAACAATGTTAGTTATTTTAACTGACAAAAAACAACTGACTTATGTAGTAAAAACTACTTACATTTGTAGTTAAAACAACTAAAATGTAGTAAAAATAAAATAATCAATATATAGTTTTTTTTTCAGAAAATTTTTCAAAAAAAATTTTAAGACCAAATTTGTTCCAAGTTTTTTTTTTTTTTTAAGTTGTGAAAAATAAAAAACGATTTTTTTTTTTTGGAAAAAACTTTGAAAATTTTTCAGATATAAAAAAAATAAAATTAACTGCTTTAAATAACTGTTACTACATCACAGTACTTTTTTGTTAGTTGTTCAAAAAAACGACTTAACCCTTTCACTCCCCTTGTACACTACAGTGTACACATCTTTAAAAATTCATAAAAAATTAACCGTACAACATTTTTGTGTTTTGTTTTGACAAGATTGATCATTGAAGGGTTATTTTTACGATAGATGTGGTCGGAAAAATAAATTTGCATTTAGGTGGACTCTACACGCAATATTTGGTGGCAAACTGGAAATTTTTCAAATAACGTAAAAAAATTGCAAAACAAAATAAACGTTAAAAAGTTCTAAAAAATCGAATAATAATCGTACAAGCTTTCTTAAAAGCGGATTTTGTAGAACTTTTCGATACGAAAAATACAAAATTCGAATTTTGGAAAAATGTTTACTCGTTCGTGAGATATTGCATGTGAAAGCTTCAAGTTTGGTTGGATATATCTCCGCTAGAGGGCGCGGTAAACCAACGAAATCAACAAAAAGTTTTTACTTTGCATAGATCTACATTTTCACAAATTTTGGTCATGAAATTACTGGCCAGAAAAAGTCGGTAGTGAAAGGGTTAAAATAACTAACAGAAATAGTTGTTTGATATTTTTCATACAAAAACAACTGACTTTGTAGTTGAAAACAACTAACTACTGCAAAATATACAAATAACTAACATGTAGTAACTTACATAATTTTCTGGGTGTAGTTATCGATATATTGATAACAATTAAAGTTTTCTATAGAAAATTCTATAGTTATCGATTTTTCGATAACCTAAAAATTTTTTTTGAGTAAAAGAACAAGCTGTTGTTTGTGTATTCGACTTTAAGGTAAGTATAAGACTTTAGTCAGAGTATAAGATTGTAGTAGGTAGGTAGGTAGGTAGGTATAAGATGCCAACTATTATTTATTAAAGCTTAAAGAACATTCGCGATTTTCGACAATTATGATATTTTTTTCTAATAAACCTTTATAATTTTAATAACCCCTTCTTCTTTAAAAGGAAAAAGAAGTCCATTAATTTAAAACTTATTTACAAAACTTTCCTTCATCTTCTATTCTCTCGTCATCCTTCCTTTGCAATCATGTTTCCAAAAAATAAAAATAAAATAACAAACAAAAGATTTTATAAGAAAACTCATTATAATTATGGCCAACAATCTATATAAGAACAACAAAAGGTAAGCGAAAGGAAAAGGGGTTTTAAAGAAGAAAGAGGGGGGGGGGGGGGGGGGGGGGGGGATTTTAAAGAAACAAACTTTTAAAAGTGAAAGTTTTCATTAAAGAAAAAAAAAAAACAACAACGATTCTTACAAGACAATGGCGTATGTACGTATTGACAAAGATTACGCGTAAAATACGGATACAATGATCCCAACCAAAAATAAATGATAAGAACTCCAACACCTCATACTAACGTAAGTATGGGGGGAAAGGGGTGGGGGAAGAAAATTTAAGGAGAAAGAAAATTTATGAGTGAAAAACTGTGCGCATTTTTAGGATTTTTTTTTTCCTTACTCAACACTACACCCACTCAAACAAATACAAAAAATATACCAATATAGGGAAAAAATTCACGTGATATGAAAAAGAAAAAAATTGAGTTTAGCGGATTTTTGTATAAGACTATCTCTTTTTAACACTGTGAGTGATATGTGAGAGTGTAATTGTATTAAACAACGATGGGGTAGAGGTAAGGAAAATCGTTTGGGGAGTTATGAGGAAAAGGAGCTCTAGCAACATATACAAACGCGTTTTTTATATGTACTAAAACATCAAGTAAAGAGTATGAGATGGAAATTTTATTTTTCACGTATTCTGGTAAAAGGCATATAGTTAATGGGGTTTCGGGGAGCTTTATGGTGTTTCAAGAGTTTGAGTGATTTCCCTTAGGTTTTCTAAAAAGGGGAGAACATTTTTATATGGTTGTACATATCAAGATGTATTTACGCGTATGGAAATATTTCTTCTATATATATAATTCCAAAAACTCATACAAGAGTTATATGCTCACACGAGTTTTTCATTTTCAATTTTTTTTTTTTTTTTGGAAGATGGGTGATGCTTGCTTACATTGATGCCATAGAATTTTCATACTTTTCTTACTTTTTTTTGGCATATAAATACTTGACAATTTTCTTGTATATGATGATGATGATGATGTTGATGGTATATGGTTTGTATGTCTTCATAAATGTTTGTGGATACGACGAGTATATGTCACATGCGCGTACCAGGGAAAAAAATATAAGCAACAACATTAGTGAACAAAAAAATCCATGGGTTTTTCTTTAATGGTTAAAAGGAAAGAGGAAAATGTATATATCTATATATGTGAGTATGGGATACATGGAATACTATACGAGTACATGTACATAAACAGTGTGTGTGAGATAAGCAAGAGTTTTCCGTATGAACGTTTGTATATGTTTTAGAGGTGTAATAACGTGTGGGAGTATTAAAAGTAATAACGACTTAAGAACCCACCCTTTCCATTAACTTTTTTTAGGATGTCTAATATCGCCAACTGTTTTTTTTTAGATGTTCTCCTTTTTTTTGTAAGAAGAAAATTTGTTTATTCATTTCATAGCATGTATAAGTGTTCCACCGAAGTTAAATGTTTGTTTTAATATTTCAAAGTCGAAGATTTATTGTAAAAGACGATGTGGTGATAAAAGATTCGAATCAGACTGACTATTAAATTTGTATAAGAGTAGTATAACAGTAGTAAAAGACTAGTATAAGATAAGTATAAGACTAGTATAGGACTAGTAAAAGACCAGTATAAGACTAGTATAAGACTAATAAGAGTAGTATAAGAGTTGTATAAGACTAGTATAAGACTAGTATAAGAATATTATAAGAATAGTATAAGACTAGTATAAGACTAGTATAAGAGTAGAATAAGAGTAGTATTAGAGTTTGTTGTAAGTATAAGAGTTAAGTCATAGTATAACACTTAATTCGGTTTTCAGATATCAATATATCGTAACTACAAATTTAAGTATAACGATAATATAATAGTAGTATAAAAACAGCAACAATATTTATTTTGAAGACTATTTGGTGATAATGGAACTAAATCAATCTAAGTATAAGACTTGTAAAGAGTAATATAATACTAGTATAAGATGTGTATAAGAGTAGTATAAAAGTAGTATAAGAGTAGTATAATAGTAGTAAGTAGTAAGAGTAGTATTATAGTTTGTTGTAAGTATGTCATAGTATAATCGATAACTGTAAATTTTCTATAAAAAATTTAAAGGTTATCGATGCATCAATAACTTAAGAATTTCCTATAGAAAATTTTAAGGTTGTCTTTAAATCAATAACCATAGAATTTTCCACATAAAATTTTTAAACTACCGAAAACTATAGAATTTTCTAAAGAAAATTTTCAAAATATCAATATATCAGTAACCATAAAATTTTCTATAGACAATTTTAAAATTATCGTTATAACGATAACTATAGAATTTTCTACAGAAAATATTAAGGTTGTTGGTATATCGGTAACTATAGAACTTAATTCAGTTAAGAGATATCGACCGATAACAAAAGAATTTTCAAAGTTTCCACAGAAATTATCGATAATTATAGAATTTTCTAAAAAAAAATTCTAAAAACAATTTTATAATTTTCGTTATATCGATAACAATTGAATTTTCTATAGAAAATATTAAGGTTATTGAAATCAATTTATATTTAAAAATTATCGATAACTATAGAATTTTCTATAAAAAATTTCAAAATTATCTATATATCAATAACAATAAAGTTTTCTATAGAAAATTTTAAAACTATCGATATATCGAAAGCTATAGAATTTTTTATAAAAAAAAATTAAAGGTTATCGATATATTGATATATATAGAATTTTCTACAGAGAAAATTCTATAGTTATCGACAGCAAAAAATTTTCTATGGAAAATTCTATAATTATCGATTACAAAAAATTTCCAATAAAATTTTGTAGTTATCAATAGCAAAAAAAATCATAGAAAAAGCAATAGTTATCGATAACAAAATTTTTTATTAGATAATTCTGTAGTTGTCGAAAACAAAAAATTTTCTATAGAAAATTCTATAGTTATCGATAACAAAAAAATTTCCAAAGAAAATTCTATAGTTAGCGATAACAAAAAATTTTCCAAAGAAAATTCTATAGTTATAGATAACAAAAATTTTTCTTTACACCCAGAAAAGTTTTACAGTAACTTTTTTACGGTTATTCAAAAAGTTTTTAGTTAAAGTTGTTTTAAACGTTTTATCGTTTGTTTTTCAAGGAAAATAAAATATTGAATGATTTATACAGTTGTAAAAACAATAAACTACAAAAGTTACGGAAAAATATTTTTATCAGTTAAATTATTTGTGGCTGATTATTCCGTATAATTTTACAGAAGTACGGTTTTTGTAGTTTGTTATTCAAAAAATTTTATTTTTACTTCACAAAATAAAAAATGTAAACAGTTAAAATAACTGAAATATCGTTTGTTTTTACGGAATGTCTAGTCATTTATTAACGTTTAAAAATAACTGAAAAATTATGTTGTTTCAAATGAAATATAAGTAGTCCGTTTTTTAAATGGAAAAACGATTGTTTTAAACGTTTTTTCAGTTGAATTTACTTACAAAATATTTTGAGTGTAGAAAACTCTATAGTTATTGATAACAAAAAATGTTCTATAAAAAAATCTATAGTTACCGATAACAAAAAAAATTTCTTTAAAAAATTCTATATTTATCGATAAAAAAATTTTCAATAGAAAATTATATAGTTATCGATAGCAAAAATTTTCTATAGAAAATTCTATAGGTATCGATAACAAAAAAATTTCTATAGAAAATTCTATAGTTATCGATAACAAAAAATTTTCTCTAGAAAATTCTAAAGTTATCGATAGCAAAAAATTTTTCATAGAAAATTTTATAGTTATCGATAGCAAAAAATTTTCTATAGAAAATTCTATCGATATCGATAGCAAAAAATTTTCTATAGAAAATTCTATCGATATCGATAGCAAAAAATTTTCTATAGAAAATTCTATCGATATCGATAGCAAAAAATTTTCTATAGAAAATTCTATCGATATCGATAGCAAAAAATTTTCTATAGAAAATTCTATCGATATCGATAGCAAAAAATTTTCTATAGAAAATTCTATCGATATCGATAGCAAAAAATTTTCTATAGAAAATTCTGTAGTTATCGATAACAAAAAATTTTCTATAGAAAATTCTATAGTTATCGATAACAAAAAATTTTCTATAGAAAATTCTATAGTAATCGATAACAAAAAATTTTCTATAGGAAATTTTATAGTTATCGATAACAAATAATTTTCTATAGAAAATTCTATCGATATCGATAGCAAAAAATTTTCTATAGAAAATTCTATCGATATCGATAGCAAAAAAATTTCTATAGAAAATTCTATAGATATCGATAGAAAAAAATTTTCTATAGAAAATTCTATCGATATCGATAGCAAAAAATTTTCTATAGAAAATTCTATCGATATCAAAAAATTTTCTATAGAAAATTCTATCGATATCGATAGCAAAAAATTTTCTATAGCAAATTCTATCGATATTGATAGCAAAAAATTTTCTATAGAAAATTCTATCGATATCGATAGCAAAAAATTTTCTATAGAAAATTCTATCGATATCGATAGCAAAAAATTTTCTATAGAAAATTCTATCGATATCGATAGCAAAAAATTTTCTATAGAAAATTCTATCGATATCGATAGCAAAAAATTTTCTATAGAAAATTCTATCGATATCGATAGCAAAAAATTTTCTATAGAAAATTCTATCGATATCGATAGCAAAAAATTTTCTTTAGAAAATTCTATCGATATCGATAGCAAAAAATTTTCTATAGAAAATTCTATCGATATCGATAGCAAAAAACTTTCTATAGAAAATTCTATCGATATCGATAGCAAAAAACTTTCTATAGAAAATTCTATCGATATCGATAGCAAAAAATTTTCTATAGAAAATTCTATCGATATCGATAGCAAAAAATTTTCTATAGAAAATTCTATCGATATCGATAGCAAAAAATTTTCTATAGAAAATTCTATCGATATCGATAGCAAAAAATTTTCTATAGAAAATTCTATCGATATCGATAGCAAAAAATTTTCTATAGAAAATTCTATCGATATCGATAGCAAAAAATTTTCTATAGAAAATTCTATCGATATCGATAGCAAAAAATTTTCTATAGAAAATTCTATCGATATCGATAGCAAAAAATTTTCTATAGAAAATTCTATCGATATCGATAGCAAAAAATTTTCTATAGAAAATTCTATCGATATCGATAGCAAAAAATTTTCTATAGAAAATTCTATCGATATCGATAGCAAAAAATTTTCTATAGAAAATTCTATCGATATCGATAGCAAAAAATTTTCTATAGAAAATTCTATCGATATCGATAGCAAAAAATTTTCTATAGAAAATTCTATCGATATCGATAGCAAAAAATTTTCTATAGAAAATTCTATCGATATCGATAGCAAAAAATTTTCTATAGAAAATTCTATCGATATCGATAGCAAAAAATTTTCTATAGAAAATTCTATCGATATCGATAGCAAAAAATTTTCTATAGAAAATTCTATCGATATCGATAGCAAAAAATTTTCTATAGAAAATTCTATCGATATCGATAGCAAAAAATTTTCTATAGAAAATTCTATCGATATCGATAGCAAAAAATTTTCTATAGAAAATTCTATCGATATCGATAGCAAAAAATTTTCTATTGAAAATTCTTAGTTATCGATAGCAAAAAATTTTCTATATCAAATTCTATCGATATCGATAACAAAAAATTTTCTATAGAAATTTCTGTAATTATCGATAACAAAAAACTTTCTACAGCAAATTCTATAGTTATCGATAAAAAAAAATTTTATAGAAAATTCTATAGTTATTGATAACAAAAAATTTTCTGTAGAAAATTCTATAGTAATCGATAACAAAAAATTTTCTATAGAAAATTTTATAATTATTGATTACAAACAATATTTTATAGAAAATTCTATAGTTATCGATACCAAAAAATAGTCTATAGAAAATTCTATAGTTATCGATAACAAAAATATTTCTTTAGAAAATTCTATAGTTATTGATGGCAAAAAAATGTTCTGTAGATAATTCTATAGTTATCGATAACAAAAAATGTTCTATAGAAAATTCTATAGTTATCGATAACAAAAAAATTTCTATAGAAAATTCTATAGTTATCGAAAACAAAAAATGTTCTATAGAAAATTTAATAGTTATCGATAACAACAAATATTCCTTAGAAAGTTATCGATATCAAAAAATTTTCGAAAAAAAATCTGTAATTATCGATAACAACAAATGTTCTATAGTTATCGAGTTATTGTTTATACTTACATAGTTTAAAATAGCAAAAATTCGGTGTTATTTGGATAACGATACAATTTTGTTAAACGGAATCTTATAATTCGGTTGTCCTACCTTAATATGTAGGGTTATGAGTTTGATGTTGTGCTGTATGTTTATTTGCTATTTCCTTGCCAAGGTTGTCATCTTCTTTTGTTGAAATGTAAAAATACCAATTTTTTTATCTCTTTGCCATTCGTGTATACTAAAGTACAGAAAAAGTACATATTCTGTTTGGTTTGGGTATAGTCGTTTATTTCGGAAAAATCATATACATATAAAATCATATATACATACAAATACTCATGCAGACATTCCTACACACATTCATATATTTCTTTTCTATATGTTAAGCCATTTCCATGTATGTTTCAATGTAACAAAAAAAAATGGAAAATAAAGAAAAACTGGGCGTGTTTTTCTTCAGTTGTACAGAAAACATTTCAGATTTTTTTTTTTTGAAAAATTCTTTATATGACTGGTGTATTTTCTTTTATTTTTACGTATTTTCATATATTGTATCTATTGCTGAATGTATGTACGTACTATGGTACATATATAAATACATTTATATATTTTTCCAGTTGTAAAAAAATTCATTTTATTTTTACCATTTCATCTGTAGACAAAACTTTGAAAAATTGTTTTTTTGACAAATCCTTTTTGCTTATTGGATGATTCTTTATAAGGATTTATGTGGGATGTGTATGAGAGGGAGATTTGCAAAAAAAAAAGCGAAATAATAATACATCACAATTTGTTTTCATAAAATTGACAACTAAATGAAGTAGGATTAATTGAATACTTTAGAGAATATTCAATTTATAAAAGTACGCTAGTACTTTTGTTGTCAAAAATTTTATTTTTAAATCCATAAAATAAAATCTATTAGAAATGTACATACTTTTTATAAATTTTATCTTAAAGCCTTTAAAAATTCATAAAACTTTAGAAAGTTTCGAAAAAAGTTATGAAAAAGATGTTTGTCTATCCACACAAAAAAATCATGTGTTTTTCGTTTTTTTCGAGAAAATCGCATTTGAATTTCATAACAATTTTGTAATTTGCTTATATTTTCTTGTTTCAACGTAGCGTATGAGTAACATTTATACAAGAAAATTACAAAATTGTTATGAATTTTAATATTTACATGCGATTTCTCGAAAAATACGAAAAACGCATGTCTGAATTTTTTGTGTGAATAGACAAACATCTAAACTTAAAAAATAAAAAAAAAAAAAAGTGGCCGGATTTTTGATAAATTGACTTTTTTAAAAAATTTCAAGTTTCAGAACGGGTTCTTAAAATTTTCCAAAAAAAAAAAATTTAATCGATAGCCCATACAAAACTATACAAGAATGTACATTTTTGAGATTGTGGTGCATTCCGTTTTAATTTGATTAATATTTAAATAATGTAACTCGACACAAATTTTACCATTTTTCCAATATTTGATTTTGAAAAATTTAAAAACCAAAAACGCAATTTTCTTAGTTATATATATGGCTATTTTTACAACCTATTCAGAAATTTACGGGACACATATTTTTCTGTAACGGGACATTTGGTGTGGAATGCCTCAAATCTGAAAAGTAGGACATTTTTTAGAAAAATTAAAAAAGTGCAGTAATAATTAAGAAAAATTATATAAAAAATCAGAAAAATCCTAAAAAAATCCGGTATATTTTGAAGTATTCAGAAAAATTTTTAAAATTAAGCAAAATGTTCAAAAATCCTGTAAAAAAACATAGAAAAGTCAAAAATATTTAGAAAATTAAAAAAAACAGTTAATTTAAGAAAAAGTTTTGCATAAAAATTCTGTAAAATTTATAAAAAAAAATTGCAAAAATTAGAAAAAACAGAAAAATAAGGAAATCGCTAGAAAATAAAAAAAGGCGGGTAAGGTCAAAGAAATTCAGAAAAATAATCTGAACTATCATGGAAAAATTCAGGAAAATTCAGGTTCATTCTAAAAATTTTTTAAAAATAAAGGAAAATTAAAAAAAAAAACAAGTAAGAAAATTTTAGTCGGTACAGACCGACCATATAATACCCTACACCATGGACGTATACAGGGGGTGGGCACAGGGGGCACGTGCCCCCCCCTTTTCGATTTGAAAATTTTGAAAAATTATTACACTGCAACGCATTGTACAAAAAAAAAATACACAGGTTTCAAAATATTTTGGTTTTTAAAGAAAAGATTTTAGTTTTTTTATAAAAACTCCAGAGTGTTATCTAATTTCGTTTCTAAAAAGTAATTTTTATCGGAATATCTGTAAAATATGTTTAAAAAACACATAAATTGGTTTTATCTAATAAAAATTATGCATCAGGATCATAAAAAAAAATGTCTTAAAAAAATTTCAAACTATACGATTCCAGGACACTTTCTTTATATTAAATTGTGAGATTCTGAAATATTATTTCAATAGAAGATTCTCAGATTTAGAAAATTTTTTTTTATAGAAACATTTTCAGATTCAGACACACTTTTTCGTCAGGAAAATTCTTATATTTTGGGAGATTTTTTTCTTATTAAAAATTTTTTAGTTTCTGAAACATTTTCTCTATAGAAAATTTTAAAATTCTAATATGTTTTTTATAGAGAAACTATCGGATTCTAAACTATATTTTCTATAGTAAAATTTTCGTATTCTTAAATATTTTTTACACAAAAATATATCAGATTTTGAAACAATTATTATATAAGAACTTTTTAGATGCTGATACTTTTTCTATCAAAAAAGTCTTAAATTTTTAATATTTTTTATAAAAAAAATCATCATATGGTACAACGGAACAATCTTAATTCTAAAACAGCTCGATCACCAGACTGTTTAATGAATATGAATTTGGAATATCTAACAATAATTTTTGGATATAAAACTAAAATTTTCAATCTAGCACTTTTTCTGGGTTAAAATTGCACAAATGAACAAAGTTTTTAAACTATACACTCAAAAAAAAAAACTGTAATGTTAGCAAAAAAAGCTTGTAAACCTACAAGAAAATTTGCTGATTTTGAACCCACAATTTTTTTGCTAAAGTTAGCAAAAATGTTTTGCCAATAATTAGTTAAAAAAAAAAAATTTTTTGACACATTTGAGGACCCCATTGGGTTCGGACCCGATAGGTCCAGATCCCGATGGGCCCAGACCTAGTTGGGTTCCTTAAAAATCGTCATAGTTTTTGATCCAAAATTTGTGTCCGTTTCGCTCTACCTTGCTTAGTTTTTGAGATACGTGATTATAGGGGACCACTGGGGTCTTGAGAATTTAAAAAGCTCGATAAATTCAAAAATATTACTCGGAGACCTATTGACTATTTTGCGGTCTTGTTCTACGTATTGAGGGCTACAAAAATGCTTTTGGACTTTTTGTTGTGTCGGCAATATTTACCGAGATATGAGCATTTTAAAATTTTCGGGAATGCTAACTTTTTTGGATCCAAAGTTAGGGCCCTTAGGGTCCACACATGTGAAGAGGACCCGCGAAAGTATGGAGATTCTAAGAACCAAAAATGCCCTCCATTTTGCTCTATCTGGCTTAGTTTCCGAGATAGAGCCATTTTAAGTTTTCTGAAAATAAAAAAAAAATTTTACCATTATTTTTGCTAATGTTAGCAAAAAATCTTGTAAAAATGTTGTCAACTCAATTTCAAATCTTAGCAAAAGAAATTAGTTCAACGTTTGTTTAAAATTGCTAATGTGCTAAATGAAGTTTACAAGAATTTTTTGCTAACATGCTAATCTCAACTAAAAATTTGCTAAAAGTTAGATAACTAGCATTAGCAAAAAAAAAATTAGTAAATCTACTAACGTATTTTTTTGAGTGTACTCAAAAATACTTAAACCTCAAGACTCTGCGCAAAATATACGCCATTTTGATCCATGTGAGGATCTGCTGATTTAAGCAGACGCGGTTTGCTGAATTTTTGACTGGATAATCTAGGTCGAATCAGCAGAAAAATCTGTCAAAATAGACATTTTTATGGCTGTCTCTTATGACTCTTACGTGAAGCAATAAATACGAAACGGTTATGATATTCTAAAACATTTTTTTTTTATATAAATAAAGATAAAATCGTATAAGGGGGGGGGGGGGTTGGTATTGGGTGTAGTTAAATCGGCGTTGACTAAAAAAATTTGGAAGTTGTGCCCCCCCGTTTTCAAATTCCTGGATACGTCGCTGCCCTACACCTGTGTTCTCCGGAAAATGGGTCCCAAGTTCAAACATGCACCAATTGGAACTATCTTTTATCATATCTTTAATAAGTGTAAAAATACACTCACAAACCAAATTTGGAGTGAAGTAGGCTTCCTTTTGTTGCCAATAAACCGTCAAAACTGAAAATCGTGCGAAATTTTCATATAGGATCTAACAAGGAAGGTATCCCATTGTAGGGATCAGTTCCCTACATACTCCATTCCAGTTCATTGTTTTAATTGTCAGAATAATTTGTAATATATTTAAAGAAACAAAAAAATAATTTTCATAATAGTTTTGAATTTTGTTAAACAAAGAAATAAAATTTTATAAAAAAATAAAGTTTGCGTTTTCTTAATAGGATCCTTTATGGATCCTATACCATAGCTTACACTCCGATTGCTCTGCAATTTATATATGTTAATAAGTACCGAAAACTAAGTTTAACTAATTTTTTATTGGCTATCCCGAAAGTTTAAAAATGGGTCGCCATCTTATGAAAATTGATGGCCTTTCTGGAAAATCTGAATAAAAGCTGAACTAAGAGGAATTTCGCCAAAAGTAAAAACAAGTGTCGGCTTTAAATTAATAGATATTATTGAATATTAATTTAGGGGTCGTACACTCAAAATAATAACTCTGTTAAATACTCTGTAAAATGACTGTAATCTGAATTCGACAGATATTTGCCAAAGTTATCTGCCGAAATACAGATTTTGAGAATATACTTTGTATTTTCTTGTGACTGAAACAAAATTTTATTTGTAATTTTACTTTGTAATCTTTAGTTGTTTACTAAAATATAGATTTTAGAAAAATACATTGCTTTTTTCTCGTATTCAAATTACTAAATTTCATCTGTAATTTTATTTACCACCCTGTAATACAGTTTTCAAATAAAAATCTCTTCAAAAAACTTCCAAATATTTCAAGCACTCTTTAAAAAGCGTCTTAAATTACACTAAAAGCTGGTAAATTTTACGAGGATGTCGTGTATAATTGGAGGTACTCGCAAAAAACTCGTAAATTTTACAAAAAAAAGTTAATTTACAATTTGGAAGCATTAAAGCGGGCAAATTTTCACGATGGCATTTGCCAATTGTCAACACTATTTGCACATTAAGAAAGCAGAAATTGCTCAGAAATTAAATAGTGACCATTGGGTAAAAGCCATATCAAGCGCATTTAAAATATATATAAGAAAGTCGAAGCATTCTTAAACGATTTCCCATTCATTTTATAAGTGTTTATTGGAATGACCCCACTTAAATGTGGTACTTAAAATGAGAAGTTTATGAAAAAAATCGTCAGAACATCTAGCGAGTTTATAAATAATTTCTACAGTTTAGAATTCGAGTGCGAAACATTTAAATGATGGCACTTGATTTGATTTTGTGTCAAATTATTACTTATCCATGCTTCTTGGTAAAATTCTGGTCGCTTTCATAAACATTTTACAGATAATTCTGTAAATTTCCAGTTTTTTTTTTCATCATAATCATTTTACTGAGTTTTCTTTGTAAAATAACAAAAAATCTTGCTGGTTGGAAATCTATGGTATTTTCTGCTGGCTCAGCAGAGTAAATCTGTATTTTAACAGAGTGATTATTTTGAGTGTACGTATATACTTCTCCTTATAAAGTAGCTCAACATTTACACATTTTTGACAAAAACCAACTTAAAAAAGAATAACGTTGCGAAGTCCGACACACCATTGCATAGGCCTTAAGATCTTTCTATCCATTTAAAATGTTCATATAGTTCCTGTGGAAGAAATACGATAAAAAAATAAAAAAAAAAACAAAAAAAACGTTTTTCACCCTCCCATTTCCCCCTTTAACCTTTACGATAGCCGATAAAGAAACCGGTAAATCTTACACTCAAAATAATCACTCTGTTAAATTACAGAGATTCTCTGCTGAGCCAGCAGAAAATACCATAGATTTCCAACCAGCAAGATTTTTTGTTATTTTATGAAGAAAACTCTGTAAAATGATTTCGATAAAAAGAACTGTAAATTTATAGAATTATCTGTAAAATATTGATAAAACCGAAAAGAATTTTACCAAAAAAACTCTGTAAATTTACAAAGTTTTAGTTAAATGCATTTTATGAGTTCAAAATTTTACAAAAAAAAACTCTGTAAATTTACAAAGTTTAAGTTAAATCCATTTTATGAGTAAAAGTTCTCTGCATCAAAAACATTAATTAAAATTAAAAAAATTTAATTATTAAAATTAAATTTTAATTAAAATTTTGTTAAATTTGACCGTTTTAATGCTTCCAAATTGGAAATTTACTTTTTTATTTTTGTAAATATTGCGAGTTTTTAACAAGTAACTCCAATTTTACACGTCATCCTCGTAAAATTTACCAATTTTATTTAAGACACATTTTAAAGAGGGGTTTACGGGTCATATTTGGAAGTTTTTTTGAAGTGATTTTTATTATTACAGAGCAATAAGTAAAATTACAAATGAAATTTAGTATTTTGGTTACGAAAAAACAACAAAGTATTTTCTCTGTTTATTATCTGTAAAATAGAGATTACAAAGTAAAAAGTAAAATTACAGAAAAAAGTTTGTTTTTCGGTCACAAGAAAATACAAAGTATTTTCTTAAAATCTGTATTTTGACAGATAACTTTGTCAAATATCTGTCGAATTGAGATTACAGTCATTTTACAGAGTATTTAACAGAGTAATTATTTTGAGTGTAGATTTTGTTCCTCTATAACATATTAAAAGCGCAGGACAATCGGAGTGTAGGCTATGGGATACCTTCCTTGTAAGTCCAAAAATGGTCCGATTATAATCAGATTTGATTATGTTATTAAAGTACGCGTTAAACTTTTTTGATTGCTTTAAAATTCGGAATGATGATTTGCTGCGAATACAAAACACTTTTACCTGACAAACTTTGGAAGGATATCTTTGAACCGGCCGACAAAAATGAAAAAAGTCGTTAAACACAAACTGGATTGTATACGTTTGAAACTAGAGACTAAATGTAGTAAAACTGAATTTACAGTTTTTCTTTTCGTGATCCTGTTTTCATTTAAAAGGACTTCAAAATTTTAGACGATTAAATTTTATAAAATATTTTTTTAATGTTTGTACTTGTCCTAGTGATAGCAAATGAAAGAGGAGGGTCTCTTCTAGTTTTCCTATTTTATTATTTATACATATCAGGAAAAAGGAGGTTAGCAACGTCCTTTCAAATTTTATCCTTCAATACCATTCAAAATTTTCAACAAAATATTTTGATAAAGTTTTTAAATGACTTTATTCACATCCCTTTATAAGGCAAAAAAAAAATTAAAAAAATAGTGGAGATCCTCCTCTTTCATTTTCGTTACCAGTGTCATCCTTGGACAAGTACAAATATTCAACAAATATTTTACAAAATGTATCCCCTAAAACTTTAAAGTCCTTTTTAAAGGAAACAGGATCACGAAATGAAAAACAGTAAATGCAGTTTTACTCCATTTGATCTCTACTTTCAGACGTATATCATCCGGTTCACGTTTAATATTGGCTGTCGGACGGTGTTATAATCAGATTTAATTAGGTTACTTAAGTACGCGTTAACCTTTTATGATTGCTTTAAAATTCAGAATGATGATTTGACTACAAAAAACACTTTTACCTGCCAAAATTCGAAAGGATATCTATTACACCGGCCGACAAAAAAGTCGTTAAACACGAACTTGATAGTATATGTACGTTTGAAACTAGAGACTAAATATAGTAAAATTGAATTTACAGTTTTTCTTTTCGTGATCATGTTTCCTTTAAAAAAGGACTTCAAAGTTTTAAAGGATACATTTTGTAAAATATTTTTTAAACATGTTTCCTTTTAAAAGGACTTCAAAGTTTTAGAGGATTACATTTTATATTTTTTTTTTATATTTGTACTTGCCCTAGGATGCCACTAGTGCACTCAAAAAAAAACCGTGTAAAGTTACCAAAAAATCTCGTGATTTTACGAGGCTATTCTCAAAAAATAGGAGGTAGGTAAAATTCTCGTAAAATTACAAGGATTTCCTCGTAATTTTGAATGCGCCAAAAATTGGTAAAAGAATCAATTTTATTGGTAAACATACACAGAAAAAAATATGGGGAAAAACAATTTGAGTAATCACTTGTTTAAATTTAAAAAAAGTTTTGAGTAATTTTTTAATTGACGCAATTAAAAATTTACTCAAAAATTTAAAAACAAATTGAGTAAATAATTTAATAAGAATTTAATAGCTTTTTTAATTTTTTTTTTGAATTTTCTTAGTTTTTTTAATTCTCGTTTAGTTTATAGTTTTTTGTATATATACATGAAAGTTTGTAATCATATTTATAAAATTTTTTTATGTCTTTAAGACAAAAATATATTTGGTAAAGTTTGAAAAAACATGTTTTTTTTTCTTTGTAAAAAAATATGAAATTTTTTTAAACTTTGTTTTTTTTAGAGTAGAAACAGAATAAGCCCCGCACGACTTTTTCCATACGGTTTGGCAGATTAAACCGGTGGCCGGCGCCGATGTGAAATAAAACTTGTTCTGTTTTTAAAAGGTGGTGCTTCTTGTTCTGTTCCTGCACTTAATAGTGTCAATTAAAAATTTACTCAAATTTTTTTGGCAAACATTTAATAAATTTTTATTAAAAATTTACTCAATACTATTAAATCGTTTACTGGTGGAAAATTGAGTAATTTTTTACTCAATAGTATTAAAAATTTACTCAAATTTTTTTTTTATTTCTTTCTGTGTATTGTTTTAAAACCGGAAAAAAAATGGTAAACTCACAAGAAAAAATGGAAATTATGTTTAAAAAAATGGTAAATTTAAAAACCAAAATGGTAAATTTACAAAAAAACAAGTAGAAAAATTAAATTCGACTTGGCCGAATCTATGAATACCCTCCACAACGCCCTTTTTAAGTTATAGTAAATTTTCTAGAGTGAAAAAATAACATTTTTGATTAGAAATATTTTATTTTGTGTAAAAAAACTTTTTTTTTTAACTAATTTTTGAAAAAAAAAAAAAAAATAATTTACTAAATTTTTTTTTGAGTGTAAATTTTTTTTTTTAATGTAAAATTTTTTTCGAGTGTATTTTTTTTTTCTTTTAGTGCAAAAATATTTTTTAGTGACAAAAATGCGTTGTAAAATATTTTTGTGACTTACCAATGTTTTTAAAACATGTTTAACGGGTTTTCAACACGTGAGTTTAAGGTGAGGCGAATCTGAAATTTACGGTTTTGCTAATAACTTTTGAACCACTGGACCGATTTGACTGAAATTCAATACGGACCAGCCAAAAGAAACGGCAAATATATGTGCCACACTTCAGCACCCTCAGAATTGCCGTTCGAAAGTTACCGTGTGTTTTATCTCGTAAATTCCAGAAAAACCCTTGCCGAAATTCACTCATTTGCTTATAAGTTTTGAACCACTGGACCGATTTCGCTGGATTGCAATACCAACCTGACCAGGTAAATGCCCAACATATATGCCAAACTTCAGGACCCTCCGTAAAGTCTTTCAAAAGTTAGCGTGTTTTCAACAGACAGACAGACGGACGGACGGACGGACGGACGGACATCGCTAGATCGTCTTAAAATCGATCGAGGATCATGAATATATATGGGGCATTCCATGCCAAATCACTCACTTTTAGGCCCGACCCCATTCGATTAATTTTATTTTTGGATCTGTTTTAGTACGTATTAAATGCAACTTGCAGCCAAATTTTCAGCCTTTTATACAAAGGTGGTGTTGAGTAATCAATTTTTCAAAATGGCGATTTTTTCCAAAAAATGAAAAAATTTAAATTTTCAATCAATTTTGACCAGTAAAAAATATAGATATTTTAAAAAAAGTTGGACAACGTTTTGTTGGTATTTAAATGTAGTTTTAGAAAAAAAATGTGAAAAAATTATTCGAAGTAATTATCACTTATTTTTTGACGTTTAAAAATTAAAATCGACTTTTTGAAAAAGTCCGAAACCTTCGATTTTTTTGTAAAAAACTATAAGAATTCTACTCTAAATTATGCAACTTTTAAGCCATAACTCGAGATGTGATCACAATTCTTTCTATTTTTTTTTTTAATTTTTAAAATTGCACCTTTTATGTTTTGGCTCTGATTTATTTTATATGGAGCTCCAAAAAAAAAAAAAATGGTAGATACTGACCCTAACTTACCCTAAATATATTCATTTGGAGGTAAATATACGTCTCACAAAAATTTGGGACGATCGGACATGTGTAAGGCGCTTAGCATGGTCCTTGAAGTTTAAAAAACGGATTTCAAGGAAAAATATGAATTTTTTCTGTTTTCGCAATTTCTTTGGTATTTTAAGTTAAGTTTTAATTCAAGTGATCACAGAATTATGATGTGGAGTAAAATGCCTTTCTAATAAGGTACTAAAAACTAAAATCGGTTGAAAATCAGCCAAGTTATTACAACTTCCCCAGGCATCTAGCGTGTGCCATACAACTTGATTAAAAAATACGAGGCCCTTTTTTTAAATTTATTGAAATTTTCTACTGTAATAACATTTTTTCATTATTCATGTTTCAGTGTAATATTTTTTTGACTTTTCCAAATTTTAAAACAAAAAAAATATTTTTTTTTTTAAAATAGAGATTTCAAAAGGGTGTGGAAAATGCAGGCATTTTTAGCACTAATTTTAAAAATGTTAGCAAAACACAATATGAAAAATACTTGTCATCTAATAACATTTGAACTTGAAGAATAAAAAAATGTTATTACAGTAGAAAATTTCAAAGAATTTCAAAAATCGGATTGTATTGATTAATCAAGTTGTCTGCCACACGTTAGATGCCTGGGGAAGTTGTAATAACTTGGCTGATTTTAAACCGATTTCGGTTTTTATGACCTTAATAGAGAGACATTTTACTCTACATTTCAATTCTGTAACCATTTGAATTCAAAATTAACTTAAAATACCAAAAAAATTAAGAAAACAGAAAAAAATGCATATTTTCCCTTGTAATCCGATTTTCAAACTTCAAAGCCGATGCGGCACGCCTTACCCATGTCCGATCATCCTAAAATTTTCTGAGACGTACTTTTACACCCAAGTTAATATATCTAGGGGAAGTTACGGTCAATATTTACCAAATTATTTTTTTTGGAGCACCATATAAAATAAACCAGAGTCAAAAAAAAAAAAGTGCAATTTTCAAAATTTGAATAAAAATAGAACGAATTACGATCACATCTCGAATTATGACTTAAAAGTTGCGTAATTTAGAGTAGAATTTTTTGACATTTTTAAAAAAAAATCGAAGGTTTCCGACTTTTTCAAAAAGTCGATTTTAATTTTTATACGATAAAAAACAAGTGATAATTACTTCGAATAATTTTTTCATATTTTTTTTCTAAAACTACATTTAACTACCAACAAAATGTTGTCCATCTTTTTTTAATATATCTATATTTTTTACTGGTCAAAATTGATTGAAAATTTAAATTTTTTCATTTTTTGGAAAAAATCGCCATTTTGAAAAATTGATTACTCAACACCACCTTGGTATAAAAGGCTGAAAATTTGGCTGCAAGTTGCATTTAATACGTACTAAAACATATCCAAAAATAAAATTAATCGAAGGGGGTCGGGCCTAAAAGTGAGTGATTTGGCATGGAATGCCCCATATACTTTATGGGGTCCTAGACCAATATTTCGAGGTGTTACAAACGGAATGACAAACTTATATATACCCTCTATCACTAGAGTGGAGGGTATAAAAAGATTTGTTAAACAACATAAATCCTCGTAATAAAATCATTTTTGTAAAATAACAGTTTTTTTTAATTAACTAGAATCCTCGTAATAAATTTTTTAAAATTTTGTCACCTTTTTTTTAAATTTTTTTCAATAAAAAAAAAAAAATTTGTCCGGGATCCCGGACAAGTCGACTTGGAAAATTAAAAAACAAAAAAAGTAGAAAATTTACAAAAAAAAAAATTTTCTTTTTGTTAAACAACATAAATCCTCGTATAACATAATTTTTTTAAACAGCTTTTTTTTGTAAATCAACTAGAATCCTCGTAATAAACACTTTGTTGTAAAATTACAGTTTTTTTTTGTAAAATAACCTTTCAAAATGGTAGAATACAATTACGAAAATAAATATGTAAAATTACCAATAAAACTGTAGTTCTCGTTTGAGCAAAGTACAAGATTTTTTGTTAAAAAACAAGGAAAATTGTTAAATATTGGTAGAACGGGATTACAAGCATTTTACCAGGCGTTTTACCATTTTTTTTTTTTGAGTTTGATAGCAAATGAAAGAGGAGGGTCTCCCTAGTTATATTATTTTATTATTTATACAAAACAGGAAAAAGGAGTTAAGTTACGTCTTTTCAAAAATTTCTCAAAAATTAAAAATTTTCAACAAAATATTTTGATTAAATGACTTTATTTACTTCCTTTATCCTGATATGGCAAAATAAAAAAATGGAAAAATTAGGGGAGATCCTCCTCTCTCATTTTTCATCACCTGTGTCATCCTAGGACAAGTAAAAATATTTCAAAAATATTTAAACAAATTTACCCTTTAAAATTTTGAAGTCCTTTTAAAAGGAAGGATCACGACAGACGGACGGACATCGCTAAATCGACTCAAAAAGTGATAAGAAGTCGATCAGTATACTTAAATGAGGGTCCATGACCAATATATCGGGTTGTTACAAACATCAGCACAAACTCATTATACCCTGTACCACAGAGTGGTGTAGGTTATAAAAACTTATAGTATTTTGCTGAACCCTGTGTTTTAGCAGATGAAACGGTAAACATCTGAACAAAAGAGATTACAATAAATTACCAGAGTTATTAATTTGAATGTCAATAGAATAGATAATTTCAAAAAGATTAGATAATTTTACCTTAATTGCATATAATTTGTTTAAAATTTTCAAATGAGAACACAAATGAGATTTTTAATCAAAATATCACCTGCATATCCTTATTTGCGGCAAATAAATCCTTAATAATTTGCGGTAACAAAAAACATACATAAAAACCTCAAAAATATTTAAAAATATCTTACAAATCTTAAATCCCTGTCCAAATTATACCATCCTCATAGCAAAAGAAAACTCAAAACATCTTTAAATCATTGAGGCAAAATAACTTGTAAGAAAAATATATGAATAATATTCAAAAAACCGTAAAAAAACATTCTTTAATTACACATGAGACAAAAACAGTAACAAAGCAGTAATTAAAAATAATGAGAATTCATTGTCTCATATAACAGAGCAAAAAGGAAACAAAAAAAATTATTTAAAATCTTCAAAAAATGTATAAAAATTTATACAGTAATAGATATAAAAGATACAATGACCAAAAAAAAAATGAAACTGAAATACACAAACATATACTTGTCACCATTAAAGAAAAGAAAAATAAATTTTTGTTACTTTTTTACCAAAAAATATAGAAAAAAACTACCCTCGTTTTATTAAAATAATATCCAGAAAATTCACCAAAAAATGTAAGTAAAATATAGGAAAAAAATATCAGCCACTACTTTTTACAGATGATGATTCCCAAAGCATATTATGACAAAGATAAACATCTCGTTTTTCAAAAAAATAAAAAAAAATTTTCTTAAAGTTAAAAATTTATATTTTTTTAAAACAGTATAAAGTTACTTTTAAAGGAAAAAAATGTGCTAGAAGTTTTTTTAGTGGCTACTCTTTAAAGCTTTTTTAATTTTATAAAGGTCAAGTTGGGAAAGTTTTTTTTATAATACATTCATACTTTGTAATATATAAAAAAAAATTATAATAAAGTAAGAATTTTTTCTTAAGGTGTATAAGGAAAATGTATAAATTTTTTTAACGTCTTTAGAACGAGCACGGTTATTTCTACTACCACCAACACCACCATCAGCACAACTATTATTAATACCAAACCAAACAGTTTTCCACAACAAGCAACACTTGATAAGTGGTCAAGTCTGTGTGTAGTATGAAAAAGTGTGGGAGCAACGAACGCATAAATCGATTTTTATCTACTTTTCTTTGTGTGCACACAGTAGGCACAATGGGGTTATCGATTGGTTTTAGTTGATAAAACTCAAAATTAAACAATATCTCAGCAAATTGTTCAGAATCTGTGAATTTTTCTATAAAAAATAGTATTATTTCTAATTTTGTTGAGCAAAAGTCACAGATGTTTGCTTTAGAAAATTTGTATTAGAATCGGAGACTTTTTTATAATTTTCTTAATATTCTCGACTTTTTGGGAATTTTTGAAATATTTCGGAATTTTCATAAATTTTCCCAAATGTTTCATAATTTTCAAACCCAGCGTACAATTGGACTTCGAAAAGACGCTCAGAAAACATACAAATATCAGTATTTTCATTCCACACTGTGCGCTTTTTCTGAGCGCTCTTTTATGACTTATAAAAGACTCTGCCAAATTAGAGATAGGCAAATGGTAAGTACCCGGAAAAATAGGTAAATTAACTATTTTGGGGATATTTTGGGGATATTCGAAATTAAATCTATATAATACAACAAGCTAAATTAAATAAAATCAACGATTTTTAAAAATAGTTTTAGTGATAACCACTCTTTACTACGAGATTACGAAGCTCATTCAGCAAAACTTGCATTTGTCGGCTGTAAAATGTATATTAAAATTGCCAAACACCGTTTATTTTCGCGTTTGGGAATTTTTGAGGATTTTTTAATTGCTAAATCTACGAAATTAAATTATAAAATTACCACTAATAATTTTTTTTTTTAAATTAAGAAATTTTATTTGTGTAATTAAAAAAATTTTTGGGGATATTTTGTTATATTTTTGGGGACAACGGAAAAAAGTACCTGGCAACGCTGGACCGAACCCCATTGTTTTAAGAAATAAAATACTTTTTTAAGAAAAAAATAGTACTTTTTTAGATAAAATAGTACTTTTTTAGAAACATTAGTACTTTTTTTTTGGAAAAAATTACTACTTTTTTTTTAAAAAAATAGTACTTTCTTAGAAAAAAAGTACTTTTTTTTTTTGAAAAAAAGTACTTTTTTTTTGGAAAAATAGAAAAAAGTACTTTTTTAGAAAGAAAGTATTTTTTTAGAAAAAGGAACACCTTTTTTTGTAAAATAGTGCTATTTTAAAAAAGTACTATATCACCTTTAAGACAAAAATGTACATTTTCAGGCACACTGAAAAATTTTTTTACCATTTTTAAAGCATGTTGAACTTAATTTAAAAAAAGAAGGGTATGCGAGGGCTCCAAAGATATTAATTCTTCTTCCAAGTATATTTTTTCCTAAAACATAGTAATGCATTTACTTAAATATATCTTAAAAGTAAGTAAAATTGTACTTATTATAAGTTTAATTGTTTTTATCCAGAGGAAAAATATTTTTTTAAAATAAGGAAAAATTTCCTTAAACTTACGGATTCTGTGGACCCTATGGAGTCCCAATGTGAGGACGCTACGGGCCCCCGATACATGGGGTCCGCCCATGAGTATATGCGTACACTATTATAGGGTCACTATTGATTTTGATCCAAAATTTTGGTCAGAATCGCTCTATCTGGCTTAGTTTTCGAGATCTGGGAATGGGGTCTTGAGAAATTTGATCATGAAATAATTCGAAAACTGTAACTCGGAGAGCTTTCGGGTCTTCGGCGGTCATATTCTACAAGTTAAGGACTACAAAAATGCCTTTAGAATTTTTTTCGTATCTGCAGTATTTGCAGAGTTATAGGCATTTGAAAATTCCGCGAAAATCGAAATTTGGATTTAAAGTTAGGGTCTTATAGGGTCTCCAGATGGGGCCTTCAGATGGAGTCCCCAAAATACCTCAAGTATTTTTTCCTTAAGTTAAGTAAATTCTTTCTTAAACTGATGAAGATATGGATTCAAATGTAGTCAATGAAATCAATAAAATAAAGATTACTTTTTTCTTAAATTAAATCAAAAATTGATTAAATTAAAGAAAATGCGTTTTGGAATTAAAGATTAGTACTTATTTGATTCAAGGTCTTGAAAATGTCTATACTATTTTTAAGTAAGTTACGTACTTATTTATTTTTTTGGCACACACTTTAATTTTTTTTTCTTTTAAGTAAAACTAAATTTTTCAATAAACCCTTTTTTTCTTAAATGCAATCAATTCGCCATTAATGTAAAGAATTTTTAACTTAATTTAAAAAAACAAATTAAGGAAAACTTTTGTGCTTTTTTAAGTATTTGCATGTACTATCTTCAAGTTTATTTTCTTTGTTTTAAGTAAAACCACCTTATATTAAGTTAAGTTGAAGTAAATTATAAAAAAAATTGTGTACTTAAATTAATAACAGTGTTTATTTAATTTCAGTATAGTTATTTTTTTCAGTGCAAAAAGTACTCATTTAGAAAAAAATGGTACTTTTTTCCTAAAAAGTAATTTTTTTGAAAAAAATTTATTTTTTATACAAAAAAAGTACTTTCTTAAAAAAGTAAACTTTTTACTACTTTTTCAGAAAAAAATAAGTATTTTTTTAAAACACGTACTTTTCTCTATTTTTCCTAAAAAAATACTTTTTCTAAAAAAGGACTTTTTCTAAAAAAATACTTTTTTCAAAAAAAGTACTTTTTTCCTAAAAAATTTAATTTTTCCTAAAAAAACCCCTTTCTTCTAAAAAAAGTAATTTTTCTAAAAAAATACTTTAATACTACTTTTTTGAAAAAAAGTACTTTTTCTTAAAAATCTCATATTTTAGAAAAAAGTACTTTTTCCCTAAAAAATATTTTTTTGTCTTAAAGTAAAATTTACCACGAAAGAGTTTCCGAAGGGTACTAAAAACTGTAACAAATTGGGAAAACCTAAAACAAAAAATTCAATGTGTCAGAATTTAACATGGCATGCCCCATATACATATTTCTTTTTGAAAAAATTATTCATTTACAAATGAAGGCTTATTGACAACCAGAGCTTTTCATATGTAACATTTTAATGTCGAAAAAAGTTCTTAGTTCTGCACTTAGATCCCGGAGATTACAACAGTTCTTTTTTTTGGCCCGCCCCTTTTTTTGGGCGTGGTTATTAAAAAAATATTTAATTAAGGTTTAAATTGTATTACTTAAGCGCAAAATCACTCACACTCACGCTTGATTCACGCGTGATTCACGTAAATCACGCAAATCACGTGACCAGCGCCCATCTCTAATCTAAACGTTGTGAGCACGATACAGGTCGCAATTATCAATCGATTTGGATGAAATTTTAAACTTAAGCTTCATTTGGCCTAAGGACGAAGCCTATTGAAACTGAAAACAAACGGTCCATGTTTATACCTACACTCAAAAAAAAAAAAAAACTGTAATGTTAGCAAAAAAAGATTGTAAACCTATAAGAAAATTTGCTGATTTTGAACCCACAATTTTTTGGCCAAAAATTAGTTACCTGAAATTTTTTTTATTTCAACTTAGTTCATACACATTTGAGGACCTCGTTGGGATCGGACCCGATAGTTCCAGACCCCCATGGGCCTAGATCTAGTTGGGTTCCTTAAAAATCGTCATAGTTTTTGATCCAAAATTTCTGTCCGTTTCGCTCTACCTTGCTTAGTTTTTGAGATACGTGATTTTAGGGGACCACCGGGGTTTTGAGAATTACAAAACTCGATAACTTCAAAAATATTACTCGGAGAGCTTTTAATTATTTTTCGGTCTTGTTCTACGTGTTGTGAGATATAAAAATGCTTTTGGACTTTTTGTTGTGTCGTCAATATTTACCGAGATATGAGCATTTTAAAATTTTCAGGAATGCTAACCTTTTTGGATCCAAAGTTAGGACCCATTTGGGTCCACACATGTGAAGAGGACCGGCGATACTATGAGAGAGCTCGAGAACCAAAAATTGCCTCCAGTTACCGCTATTTTAAGTTTTCTGAAAATAAAAAAAAAATTACCATTTATTTTTGCTAATATTAGCAAAAAAGCTTGTAAAAATTTGGTCAACTCAATTTTAAATTTAGCAAAAAAATTTTTTCAAATTTTGCTTAAAATTGCTAATGCGCTAAATGAAGTTTACAAGATATTTTTGCTAACATGCTAATCTCAACTAAAAATTTGCTAAAAGTTAGCTAACCAGCATTAGCAAAAAAAATTAGTAAATCTACTAATGTATTATTTTGAGTGTAGCCCCCATACAAAGGTCCGCCTTTTTTTGGCACAAATGACTCTAATAACCGTATCCTTTCGAAACTTGGCAGGTAATCACATTTTATATTCACAAATCATCATTCCAAATTTTATAGGAATCGGACCAGTTCCTCTTGTAGTCCCCATACAAACCAACCTCCCGAGATTCACATAAATCTCTCAAAAATCATGAAAATTGGAAATATTTTATAAAAATTTTGTTTGCAGGTGTAAAACGTATGGGTTGGTGGTCTAATCAATTCTGAATATAATTGAACCATTTTAAGACTTAGACCCATATAAAAATTTCGCCCGATATTCAGTAAAATCGGTATATTGGCAACAAAAATAAGCAAATTTTACTAAAATTTTGTTGGTATATGTTTTCTAGACTAATTAAATATCTAACGAAATATGGATCTAATCGGTCCATGTTTGGACTTGGACCCATTTTCTGGAAAACACTGGTGTAGGGTATCATATGGTCGGTCAAGACCGATGTTTTCTATACTAATTAAATATCTAACGAAATATGGATCTAATCGGTCCATGTTTGGACTTGGACCCATTTTCTGGAAAACACTGGTGTAGGGTATCATGTGGTCGGTCTTGACCGACTATATTTTTAAGTCCTGTCCCTGGTTGTAAGCATTTAAAAATTCCGGGAATACCAAAATTAGGGCCCAATGGGGTTCCCAGATATAGAGGTATTGTTTTATTTTTCTTTGCATTATTTTCTTGAAAGATTTTTTTTTTATAAATTTCATTCGTTTTGCTTTATTTTGCTCGTTTTTAAGATATCGCCATTTTAAGAAATTTTTCCTTATATTTAGTAAATTTAGCTTAAACTAAAGAAGATATGGATTAAAATAAATTCGGTAAATTTTTTCTATCGAAATTGTCTCAGAATCTGAGAATTGTTCTATAGACATTGTCTTAAAAGACCTTTCTTATAGAAAAATTGTCTTTGAGTCTAAAACTTCATCTATAGAAAAAATGTCTCAGAATCTGTTTTTTTTTTTCTAAAATTCAGCTTTTTTAGCCCATTGTGTTGTATAGCTAAACGCGTAAAATGAAGGTAATACTAACAAGTAGTTTATTACCGACACACACAAACGCCACAAAATTATTACAACTACAACTAGCAATATTTAAATTTCCTTTTAGTCGACCAAGTCTTTAAGAAACAAAGAAAATACTACCAAAAATACAAGAAGAAAGTTTTGAAACTTAAAGATTAGGGAAAAAAAAAATTTTAATTTATAACAAAAAAAGGTAAATGATATGGTGTGTGACATATAACATGACTGTTACTTCAACTACTAGTTGGCTACTTGGGAAAATCTTTATTTTTTTTGTGAATTTTTTTTTTTTTTTTGTTATTTTCGACATACAATTTTGTTTAATGTATGAGTATGTTGACCAAGTTAAGATTTTTGTCTTAAAACAAAGATAGTATGTCGGGGGTGTTTTTCAAGCTCATATATCTGTCTAGTAAGTAGTAGTTTCTTGAAGAAACAAAAAAAAATAATATATTTAAAAAAATTATGATTTAAGCGTGGGAAAACTCAGTGAATAATAGTGTGAATTTTTTCACTACGATCTTTAACTATTTCTTAAAGATTTTTAATATTGTATAACTGCTTTAGACCATGGTTAATAGTAATTATGCGTTGTAGGAAATTTTTTATTTTATTTTTGTCATTTCTTTTAACATTTTAAGTATGTGGTGTATGTTAATCTATGTGTATGTATGAAATTTTTTATTTTTGGAGGTTACCCATTACAATTTTAAGGTTCAACGAAATTTTTTTTTATTGTTTTTAATAAATGGTCTATGGTGTGAGTTTGGGTATGGGAAAATACTAATCAATATTTTGAATGAAAACTCATGAAACCGTAACAGAGAAATTTGTTTTATTTTGATCAAAAGTGGAGATAAAACTGTAAAAAGATTTTTTTAAAGAAGTTGTTTTTAAAAACCTTAGTTGTAAGCTCTCTATATATAAACATAAGTTATATTTTGTTTGTAATGCGTTTTATCTGTAATGCGTGAACCGATTTTGTTTCTGCAAACTTCCCATGAAAGAGTACATCAAATCCAAGGTTTATACATACATATGTATATAGGGGCGGATCCAGGGGGGGAGAATGGGATTTCTCCCCCCCAAAACGATTTAAAAAAAAAAAAAAAAAAGGAAAGGAAAGGAAAGGAAAGGAAAAAAAAGAAAAAAAAAAAGAAAGGGAAAGGAAAAAAGGAAGGGAAAGGAACAGAGAAAATGACCAGGATCCAAAAAATCCTCAGGAGAGGTATGTGTGTGTGTATATGATTTACGTCAGCACAAATAGCCTCTATCCTAAGAAAAAGTATTATTTTAAATATTTGTTGTAGAAAAATGTCTCAGAATTCTAGACTTTATATCGTGAACCTATATTCAAAATATGCCAACTCAAATTTGACCGAAATAAGCTTCCGATGGCAAATAGCTCCCCTATGTAATACCTATCTGCCATAAAAATTTCAGAGCAAAAAAATAATTTGTTGCCGTTTTACATCCATTTTTGTTATTCTGCTAAATCAAAGTACATATTTTTTTGGTGAAAATAAATGCAAACTCCCATTGTAAATTTCCAAAAAATGTTCAAAAATTTTTTAAAAAAAAATTTCACCACATATCTTATTGCATTTGCCATGCTGAACACGAATCTTTTAAAGATTTTGATATCAAATGACTGGTTCTTGAGATGTTGCCATTTTTAAAATATCGGTAGTGTTTGCAAAAAAAAAAAATGCTTATATTTATGTAACTTTCAAACTATTTATCAGATTGTAACATTATGCGTAAGGCAAATATATAAGCTCTCAAAATAGCTAGTGTGCAGTGACCCTATTACAATACAGCGTAAGTTACAGAGTGCCAAAGTTGATCACCCTGAGATTAAAAGGCTTTCGGAGCTAGTAACTTTTAAAAAAATGCAAAGATTTTTAATTTTTATTTCAGTTTTTGCAATTACCGTACTTAGGATAACAAAAACCAAAAAAAAAAAAAAATTATAAAAATTTTTCACAAAAAAAAATGTATTTTTATTTTCCGACAAAATATGCCAACTCTAAAAAAAAATATTTGTTTTTTGTCATAGTAATAAATGCCAACTCTGAAAAATACGCAAACAAGTGCAAAATATAAAATTTTTGGCATATGTAAAAATTATTTAGAATATTTAAACCATCTTATGGGAAGGTACATTGTGTTTTGTTACAATAATATGCGAAATAACTAGTTTTTTAGCTCTCCTGAAGAGTAAGCTTTTTCGAGTTGGCTTTTATTGAATATAGTTCGACGATATATAGAAAAATTTTTGATACTTACATATTTGACTCTGAATGAAAGAACTTTTTTATTAAGAAATTACCTCAAATATTGGGAAAAATGTCTAATAACTTTTCTGTAGAAAAAATCCCTCAGCAGCTGAGAAATATTCCTTAGGAAAAATGTTTCAGAATCTGCTAAAAAAAATTCTGTAAAAAAAATCACAGAATCGGACATTTCTACAAAAAAAACCCTCTCAGAATCTGAGTTTTTCTATGGAGAAATATATTTCCGAATCTTAAATTTTTTTATCGACAATTTTTTTTAAAATATGAGAATTTCTCTGTTTGAAAAATCTTTTAGAGTCTGAGAATTTTAATATGCAAATTTTTCTCTTGTCCAATAATAGTTTTTCTATATGAAAAATGTTTCAAAGTCTAAGAATTTGCTTTAGAAAACATTAGGTGGCATAAAAAAGTAAATTTTTTTCTATTGAAAAATCCTATACAATTAAGAGTTTGTTTTTAGAAAAGTGTATCAATATTTTTTATAAAATGTTTTAGAAACTGATACTTTTGTATTATTTGACAATTTTCTCTTACGAAATATGTTTTAGGATCTGAGAATTTTAGGAAAATTTTCTTAGAATCTGAGAATTACTTCAAAACGAGAATTATTTCAGAGGTTTTTTATAAGAAAATTTTATCAGAATTTGAAAAAAAATGAAATAAAGAAATAATCTGAGATTTTGTGACTGAAAAGTCATTATATAAATATTTTTCTATACAACAAATTTCAAAAATTTTAGATTTTATTTGTCAATTTTCTTATCGTCTCGAAAGCAGGTCTTAAAATTTGCAAATAAAATTAAAAATTTTTTAATGTTTTTTGGTGGTTTGTATAGAAAAATACTGATGTTATGACTGTTCAATCATAAAAATTGGAATATGACAGACGTAGTCATAACTGTGAATACCGTTTACATGACTATCAACGGTAAATCTTAAAAAAAAAAATGTTGAGCAAAAAAGCTTCCCCCAAATCCAAAAGCTGGATCCACGCCTGATTTGAATACTATATCATTTTTTAATTGAAAAATTCTTTTAGAAAAAAACTTTATTTTTTGGTTTGCAATTTGTAACTCAATATTAACCCCCAGTTTCTGTAATACGGACGCCATTCGTTCGTGACGAATTTGTGTGTATTTTGGTATTGTAACAAAAACAAAATACAGAAACTTGGGATAAAAATATTACCAAAAATTCACCCAACACACCCCCTTCCTTATAAACATTAAATTTTTTTTTATATGACCAAATCCATGGGAAATGTAACCGACAGATCACCGAATTTGTTTATGTTTGGTTATTTGATAGATCTTCGTAAATAATTAAAAACCATATTTTTTTTGGATCAATACTTTGGAAGATATGGGCGTTTAAAAAAGTATTTTTTTGACATTATTGACTTTTGGGCAGTTTTTTTTTAACATTTTTGTACTTAGAAACCATAAGTCGTACGAAAAAACTTATAAAAACAATATTGTAGATAAAATTATGAGGATTTAATTTTTTTTTTTTTTAAATTTCAACAAAAAATTTTGAATAGTTTTATAAAATTTATATAAACAGTAACAAAGTATTTTCTATAAAATAACAGAGATGGGCCTTCATAAATACAGGAGTCCCACAATGTCCCTTTTTCCTGGGAATGACACCATGAATTTCCAAAAGCAAAATTTTGTTTTAAAGTTTAGAATGCCCTTTTAACGCTGTTAAAACTTCAGAGAGGTGTTTTTTTGTATTATTGAGCAATAAATTTTCAAAGTTTGTTATAAAGCCAAATATTATATTTTTATACCCTCCACTCTAGTGATAGATTATACCCTCTACTCTAGTGATAGAGGGTATATATAAGTTTGTCATTCCGTATGTAACACATTGAAATATTAGTTTAGGACCCCATAAAGTATATATATTAATGATCCTTGATCGATTCTAAGTCGATCTAGCAATGTCCGTCTGTCTGTCTGTCCGTCCGTCTGTCTGTCTGTCTGTTGAAATCACGTTTTTGGCTATAATCCAGAACCGATTTAAACGCCTGGGGTACCAAAAGTTGCGTAATTCTCCTAGGCAGAATCTGATGGGGTTTTTTTTTTAAATCGGTTAAGTATTTTAAAAGTTATGAGTGAAAATGTAAATTTTGATGAGTGAAAATGTGAATTTTACACAAAATAAATGCTATAACTTGACACCTGTTGAATGAATGTATACGAAACTTTGAATTTAATGTAATTTTATCATTCCTAACACTCACAAAAAATTTGGGCCGAATCGCACAATGGGGCGAGGCACCAGCAATTTAACCCAAAATTTTAAAATGATTTATCTTGGCTCATGGTTGACATATTCAAATAAAATTTTAAATAGGTTCTTATTTTATTGTTCTCAACGTTTTTCTGGTTATTTTGGTACCAATTATGGCAAAATCAATCTAGGGGTTAAGAAGCTATGAGCAATTGAGATGAGTTTCAATACAAACATCCATGATATGATATGGCGTGGCGGCGCGCCATTTGTATTAATAGAAGTAAAAAAATACGTAGTATGTGTAATACACGTGGTTGCTTTCATACAATTTTCATAATTTTTATATAATTTTCATATATATTTATAAAATATTATTTTTTTTTGTTTTTTAAATATTTACATTGCACTATGGTTCCGTTCAACACTTTTCTGGGCCAAAATTTCAAAAATGGAAAAATTTTTGGTTTGAAATAGGTTTTGTGTTAAAAATTTTTATAGTTTTTTGTTTTCCATGTATAATATTACAAGAAATTTTTTGTATTTAAACTCAAAAAAATAATTGAAATTTAAAAAAATACTTTTTTATTTTTATCTAAATTTGTTTTTGAACGGTAAATGAGTATACAAAAACAAAATATGTTTTCTGTTGTTTGTAAGTCTTAACGATTTTCTATAAAATCAATTTTGATAAAATTGAATTTTGGCCAAGAAAGGTCGTCTGCGAAACCATTGTGCATTGGTTAACATTGTGGAGGGTATTTAAAGATTCGGCACAGCCGAATATAGCTTTCTAACTTGTTTTTTTTTTTAAATTTTGACAAAAAACCAAATAGTTGACTCTAGACACTTTTTTGTGCTTTTTTACTCGGAAACCGTAAGCTGTACGAAAAAACTTTCTGTGACAATATTGTTGATAAAATTATGGAGATTTTAAATTTAGAAACAAACAAAAATTAAAAAAAAAAATTAACAAAAAAATTTTTAAAAAAATATTGGAATGTCCTTTTATCCTATCAAGGACACCATGCATTTCCAAAACGAAAACTTTTTATTGAAGTTTAGAATGCCCTTTTACCGCTGTAAAAATTTAAGAGAGGTGTTTTTCCGCATTGTCGAGCAATACATTTTTAAAGTTGGTGATAAAAGTAAATTTTTGATTTTTTGGCAAAATTTTTGATTTTTTGGCAAAATTTTGAAAAAAATCAAATATTTGGCGAAATAGCAAACTTTAAAAATTAATTGTTCAACAATACGAAAAAACACCTCTCTGAAATTTTAACAGCGTTAAAAGGACATTCTAAAATTTAATACCAAATTTTAATTTTGGAAATCCATGGTGTCATTCCCAGGAAAAAGGGACATTCAAATATGGTTTTCAAATAATATTTTCTGTTGAAATTAAAAAAAAAAATTGTTTCTAAATTTTAAATCCTCATAATTTTATATACAATAGGCCTGTTTTCGCATAAGCGCCCACCGATTGTCCTGAAACTTGTATATAGGAAAGAGGGGAGCAAAATAAGAGTTACCTGTGATTTCATAGCTGCCCAATCTCATATTTTAGCGGGTCAAAGGGAAGGGGGAAAAACGATCGACTCAGAATTACTTTTTGAGTCGATTTAGCGATGTCCGTCCGTCTGTCCGTCTGTCCATCTATCGGTTTAAGCTCGATACAGGTCGTCATTTTCAATCAATTGACTTGAAATTTAAAACTTAAGCATCTTTTGGCCCAAGCCTATTGAAATTGGAGAAAATCGGCCCATGTTAAGACCTAGCCCCAATACAAACACCCTCTTTGGATTCGGCTTAAATGACTCTCACAACCGTATTATAATGAAATTTAGCAGGTAATCAAATTTTGTGCGCACGAATCACCATTCCAAATTTCAAAGGAATCGGTTCTGTCCTTCTGGTAGTACCCATACAAACCACCCTCCCGATATTCACATAATTCCCCCAAAATTCATAAAAATGGAAATATTTGACAAAAATTTTATTTTTAGGTGTTAAACGTGTACTTTAGTAACCTTATCAAATCGGAACATAATTGGACCATTTTTGAACTTAGTCCCCCATAAAAAAATTTCGACCAATATTCAGTTAAATCCGTATATTGACAAAAAAATAAACCAATTCCACTAAAATTTGATCTCTGTGTGTTTTCTACACTAAATAAAGATCGAACAAAAGACAGATCCGGAATCGGTCCATGTTTGGACTTGGGACCCATTTACCGGAAAACACTGGTGTTGGGTATCATATGGTCGGTCTTCACCGACTATAACTTTCTTATTGCTTTTCGTTTGGCGAAATTTCTGCTAGTTTGGCTTTTATACGGATTTTCCTGAAAGCCCTTATTTTTTCATAAGGGGGCAACCCTTTTTTAAATTTGAGATTGGGCAGCTAAAAAAAAAGGTAACTCTTAATTTTTCCCCTTCATTCCTATGTTCATGTTTCAGGACAATCGGTGGATGCCCTGTGAAATACCTTTCTTGTGGAGGGTATAAAAATGTTTAAAAATGAGCATCGGTGAACCAAAATCACAATTTTGCCACTTTTAAATATTTTTCGCAAAAATTTATTTGGTCAACAAATTCGGACACGAATTTTTTGTCGAAAAACGTAATTTTTTCAAACTTTGACCGCCAGTGCTGACAGTGCCTTGCCAAGTGTTTTCGTGAATTTTTCCAAAATCAGCTTTTCCATTGATAGTTCGGTAGGCAATACGACACGAAATTCGATTTGACTGGACAACCTGTGTATGACTTTTTGAAAGTTTTCCCAATATTAATACAGTTTTTGTTTTAAGGGTTTGAACTGCAAAAAAACAAAAAGGACAATAAATTGAAAAGGAGTTTTAGAAAAATTTTTCAGAGGACGGATTCGCCAAAACAATTCAGAAAATGAATTTAAAGACTGTGCAAAAATATTGTAGAAAATCATTTAATTGTACAAAACAGTAGTAAAGGAAAAATCTAATGTTAATGAAAGTATTTATTTTTGTGATGTTATTTCTGAAAAAAACACACAAGATGGGTCATAAAAAAAAGGTTTAAAATTTATTTAAAAAAAAATGTGAATATTTCATAAAAATATCTTTAAAAATACAATCTAATATTAAGTTTTTACTAATGTGTAAGCATTTATCGAAACAAACCTCACACTTAAAACCAAAAAATTATAGTAATAAACCAACAAAAAAAATTATAAAAATAATAAAAAAATGTATGTAGAAGTTACCAACATACATATGAGGAATTCCACACCAAATGTCCCGCTACAGAAAAACATGTGTCCCGTAAATTTCTGAATAGGTTGTTTGGATAGCCCTATATGTAACTAAGAAAATTGCGTTTTTGGTTTTTCAAATTTTCGAAAACTGGGCTTAGGAGGCGTGGTCAAATATTGGAAAAATGGTAAAATTTGTGGCGAGTTGCCTTGATTAAATAATTATCACATTAAAACGGAATGCACCACAATGTCAAAAATTTACGTTCTTATATAGTTTTGTATGGGCTATCGATTAAATTTTTTTTTTTTTGGAAAATTTTCAGAACCCGTTCTGAAATTTTCCATTTTTTAAAAAAAGTCAATTTATCAAAAATTCGGCAATTTTTTTTTCTTTTTTATTTATTTTTTTAAAAGTTTAGATGTTTGTCCATCCACACAAAAAAAAATCAGCAACACGTTCATCTTTTTTTTCGAGAAAATCGCATTTGAACTTTAAATTTCATAACAATTTTGTTATTTGCTTGTATTTTTTTGTTTTAAAGTTGCGAATGAGTAATATTAATTGCATAAATATTCGTCATACGCTCTGTTGACACAAGAAAATACAAGCAAATTACTAAATTGTTATGAAATTTAAAGTTCAAATGCGATTTTCTCGAAAAAAAAGATGAACGTATTTCTGATTTTTTTTGTGTGGATGGACAAACATCTAAACTTTTAAAAAAATAAATAAAAAAGAAAAAAAAAAGTGGCCGGATTTTTGATAAATTGACTTTTTTAAAAAATGGAATATTTCAGAACGGGTTCTGAAAATTTTCCAAAAAAAAAAATTTTAATCGATAGCCCATACAAAACTATATAAAAACGTAAATTTTTGACATTGTGGTGCATTCCGTTTTAATGTGATAAATATTTAATCAACGCAACTCGCCACAAATTTGACCATTTTTCCAATATTTGACCACGCCTCCTAAGTCCAGTTTTTGAAAAATTGAAAAACCAAAAACGCAATTTTCTAAGTTCCATATAGGGCTATCCATATCACCTATTCAGAAGTTTACGGTACACATGTTTTTTTTCGCTGGACATTTGGTGTGAAATGCCTCATATATAAAATGCATACAAATTTCAAATGTTAAATGAAATGATCTTCAAACAAAACAAAAGGCGTTTGCGTTCAACAACATAACAATTCAACAACAATTGTTGGATGCAAAAAAAAAATATATGCTGTGTTTTTCAAAAAGTGGATTTATTTTTAGATTAATCTTATTTTGTTTAAAATAAATATTTTAACATGCCAAAACAAATTTTGAATATTTTTTTCCGTAAGCTATGATAAATTAGCAATTATAATCCGAAAACATGATAAAAAAATTTGGAAAATTAAAAAAGTTATAAATAAATCAAAATTAATCCAATTAAATTTTAGGATTTAATAAGTCCACTTTGGATTTATTTTGATTTATTTATAACTTTTTTCATTTTCCAAATTTTTTTATAATTTTTTCGGATTATAATTGCTTATTTATCGTAGATTACGGAAAAAAATATTTCAAATTTGTTTTGGCATGTTAAAATATTTTGTTTAAACTAAATAAGATTAATCCGAAAATAAATCCACTTATTGAAAAACACAGCAATATATATAAAAATTGAGGCGCACAACAAACATACATTTACGATTATATATTGCAACCAGCTTTTCCAAATCCAGCAATATAGTGCTGTAAAGTAAGCAATCTAAAAAAATAAATAAAAAATAGCAACCCAAAGCCTTAGGGCTAATTTTAAGGTCATCATCATGAATGGTTTTTGGAATATCAAAGATATCAAATGATATGCATACTCACTCGTTCACAATATATAACCGGCATATGTTTGGCTAAAATTGCAAGGAAAAAATTTATTTATATAAATCTGGAAAACCTGAAACAACAACATACGAGTATGGTAAATATTGTTGCAGCCAGCCACACCAAAAAAAAAAAAAAAATACATAATCCGCAAATAAAATATAAAAATCTATTGTTTATATAAAAATCACTTGAAGATAGAAAATTTAAACATATTGAAAACAAATACCACCCATGAAAAATATACCAAACGGGGGAAAATATGAATTAAAACTTAGCAAAATAAAAATGTTACCAAGAAATGACCATTATAATGATGATGGGCAACAAGTAGCCGTTTAAAATTTTCTGAGTTTTTGGTAGCTTTAAAAGCAAATTGTTTAAAAGTACGTATTGAAAAAGTTATATCAATTTAAAAGTATTAAGGGGAATCACGTTTAGGCTAGTGCTCAATTGTTTAATTGAGTGAGGGCTTGTTTTATTTCATTTGAGATAAAAGACTTACAATTAGTTCGTTCATCTAGTTCAATCGGTCATTTTTGGTTTTCGTTCAACAGTTCGTGAATGAATCATTTTAATCATGTCTTGATTTTGAAACATGATGCGAATAAAACACCACATTATACATATGATTACAATTATTCTCCTGATCACAAGTCCGGCCACCAAACTTTTCCATTACAACAGGTTTTTGGGAAATTTTAAATTCAAATAAATCGTTTTTTTTATATAATTGGCAACTAACTCATAGCTGATCAACCCGATCTGCTGAAGACTTAAAATTCAAGGTAAAGGTAGAGTTAAAACATTGCTCTTTGAGATGCATTACAAATTTGATTAGACGGTTTAACCGTTGAATTGTCTTTTAATAAGGGATTTCCCCCAAAAACTTTTTTTCGATACTGGAAAATAAGTCATCTTTGAAAGACACTTGGAGTTCTGCATCTCAAAGGCAATGTTTAAGCTTTACCCTTGACTTTGAAGCTCAAAGATTTTTTAAGCTTTGACCACAATTTTCTAAAAACCCAGATGTAATGGAAAAGTTTGGAAATGGCTTTTTGACCAGCAGAACAATTTTAATCAAGTGTATAAGGTCGCGTCCCAGTCGCATTTTCTATGTTAAGTAGTGTTATTTTAGAAAACCAAAATTTTTGACAAGGTTTAAAAAGTTTTCCCTTTTTTTTTTCATTTTAGAGTACAAAATTCCATTAAATACATGCCTTTAGAAAAGGCATGTATTTCAGCTTCGAAAAAATTTAAAAACAAGTAAAAAATAAAATTCGGCCTTGCCGAATATATTAATACCCTCCACAATTTCAAAGAGATTGTTGCACAAAGTTTTATTTAAAATAAAATTACTTTTGAAAAAAAAAAAATTTAAAAAAAAAATTTCCGCGAAAAAAAAAAAAATCGGTAAAAAAAAAAAAATTCGCGATTTTTTTTTTTGCCAAAAAAAATATGTTCATACTTATTTAAATACCATTCGGTGTTCAATTATGTTCACATATGTCAACTATCAGCCGAATTAGAGCATTTTGTATATTTAGGTTATGTTGAATGTACCAAAATTTTTGAGGTGTCCTTACATTTTCGTTCATAACTTTTGAACCGCTCAACCGATATCGCTCAAATGCAATACCAAACTGCTCGGGAGAACTTCCAATAAATATATAAATTTTCAGTCATCTCCGTAAAATATTTTGATCGTGATCATCTCCGTAAAATATTTTGATTGTGATCATCATTTCCAGAGACAGACGGACATCGCTAGAATGCCTTAAAATCGATCACTGATTAATTATACATATACTTTATGGGATCCTAGACCGATATTTCGATGAGTTACAAACGAAATGATAAACTTATATATACCCTCTTTCACTAAGTGGAGGGTATAAAAATTAATAAGTCGTGAACACAAAAAGTTGAAGGTATATAAATTCATTAGTCGTGAACACAAAAAGTTGTAAATTTACAACAATGTTATCCAGGCAGAAAAATACGGACGGGAAAGGGCTGGTAAAGTACTTTATAATATCGCTTATGTGAGAAATCATCGCAGTTAAGTACTCTCCCAGCGTCCAAAATGATAACCACGGTAAACGTGTTTTTTTTTTTTTTTTTGGAATTTAACAGTTTTTCTTGTAATTTTACAAATTTCCAAGGTTTTTTACAAAAAAAAAATCTGGTAAATTTACGGGAATTCGTTGTAATTTTTATTTCTCCAAAAAGTTGTAAGTTTACAATTTTATTGGTAAAAATCTTGTAAAATTACAAAAAAGCTCGTAACTTTTACTAGGAATTCTCGTAAAATAGGAGGTAGCAAAAAATCTAGTAAAGTTAAGAAACCGCCTTGTAAGTTTTATTGCGTCAAAAAAATTTTAAAATTACAAAATTATTGGTAAAAAGCTTGTAAAATAACTAGGAATTCCTGTCAACTAGAAGAGAGCAAAAAAAGTTAAAAACTTTTCTTGTAATTTTATAAGGGTTTTTTTTTAGTGTACACTCAGAGAAGAGTGTGGCAACCATAATTTAAGAGCGTCATATTATGATTGGAAATTTTTCCATAACTTGTTTCTACCAACCATAACAATTTTGCAGCAATCATATTATGGTCCCAAATTAAAATTTTTCAGATATTTATGATCATAACATGATCGCTGCAAAAATGTTATGGTTGGTACAAACAAGTTATGATAAAATTTTCAATCATAATATGACGCTCTTAAATCATGGTTGCCACAATCATATCTCTTCTCTGCGTGTAGTAAGTACTATCAAATCAGTTATCAAAATTGTCTGACAATTATTGTTGCGTATTTGAGTAAAGAAATTCATTAAATTAGGATAAACAAGTGAGAGTGTTACATTCGAATCTTTTTTATACCCTCCAAAATGTAAAAAAAAAACAATATAAAAAAAAAATCCCGGGGCGTATTTTTCTGGGGGGGGGGGGGGGGCTTGGTGGGAGATGTTAGGGGTCACCTTCCCTTTGCGATTTTGAAGTTCTTCTGAGATAAGAATGTTGCATTTGCTACAAAAAAACCCTGCAAAAAATGCGGGTTTTCTTAGGTTGGTTTAGTTCTCCAAGGGGGAAATTTTCCCCTTTGTCCGATTTTGCCCATTTCCAAACTTAACCTGCCTAGGAATATAAGACACATTTGTGCCAAACTTCGGAAGTCTATCTCTTTTATTTTGGACTGTATCGTGTCCTCTACAGACGGACGGACGGACATCGCTAGAAGGTCTTAGAATCGATCACTGATCAATAAAATATATACTTTATGGGGTCCTAGACCGATATTTCGATGCGTTACACACGGAATGACAAAGTTAGTATACCTATACTGTGGTTGGAGGGTATACAAACTGATTAATTAATAGAATAAAAAACAATTTCGACAAATTTTTAAATATTTTCTAACAAGGGAAGTATCTCAACCCTTATGAACCGATTTTCCTGAAACTTAAAATATGTATAAAAGAGACAATTTTAAGGTTGGGGTGTCTCGGCTTATCGGCCATATCAGTGTTTTAAAATTTCGTTGTCCCCTTTTGAAACAATGTGGACCTCCGGGAAAATTTTGATAACTCCCGAACTAACAGAAATATCCTCTAGAGCAAAAATACGTGTCGACTTAAATTTAATAAAGATTATTTCTTATTCATATGGACATCGTAGGTCTATGTCTTCATATAAATACCCCCAAAAATTTACACATTTTTATGAAAAAAGTATTTAACAAATCCAAACTTTCACAAAGTTATACCACCGTTGGATAGGCATTAAAAAAACCTTTCTTCTTATAGGTAAACATCATATAGTTTCTTAAAAATAAATGGCTGAAAAATCCAAAAAACGATTTTTTCGCCATTTTTTGATCCATGTTTTGAACCCCTAAATCCCCGATATGGCCAATAAGCCGAGACACCCCAACCTTAGAATTTTCTCTTTTATATATATTTTACGTTTCATGCAAATCGGTTCATAAGGGTTGAGATACTTCCCTTGTAAGTCCCGATTTTTTTTTTTTTTTTTTAAATTTTCAAAGTCCCAGAAAAAAAAATTTTTTTTTGGCTTTATTTTTATACCCTACACCACTTTGTGGTAAAGGGTACTGTATCCCTCCAAATCCCTTTTTTAATCAATTAAGAGACGACCTTTTCTGCGTCCGTCCATGTAAACGGTGTAAACAAGCAATTATCAATATTTTGGCTAAAATCTGAAAATTAATCTTATTTTGGCTTAAGGACCAAAACTATTAAAATGAGAAACAAGTGAGAGTGTTACATTCGGCTATGCCGAATCTTTTATACCCTCCAAAATGTAAAAAAAAAAAAATATAAAAAAATCCAGGGGCGTCTTTTTTTTGGGGGGGGGTTGTTGGCAGACGTTAGGGGGCACCTTCCCCTTGTGATTTTGAACTTCTTCTGAGATAAGAATGTTGAATTTGCTTAGCAAAAGTACAAAAAGACCTGCAAAAAATGTGATTTTTCTTGGGTTGGTTTAGTTCTCTAAGGGGGAACTTTTTTCCCCTTGCACAGTGCCACATTTGGCCAATCTAGAAAGACAAAAATCCAATTTTAATTATATTGACTTGAAATTCGGTATAAATGTTCGTTTTGACTTCGAAAATAACAATATGAAAAATGTGGGAAGCCGGTTAGGGCCACGCCCACTTATTTTAAAATTTATAATTTTGGTTATAATTTCTTTAAATTTGGTATATATACTCTCAAAGACTGTAGAAATAATATCACAAAAAAAAGAGGGCGGTCAGACAACTGCCACGCCCACTTTTTTAAAATATGTTTAAAAAATATGTAAAAACAAGGTTTACATATCGCCCCACTGTAGTCGGCGTCGCAGACGGTCGCAAAAGTTTGCCGTTGAAATAAGTACTATGGATATTGGTCAATATATCTGCAAAAGTCCGGCGACCAATACGGACCAAACACAAAAGTTCTATTCCATCAAAAAAAAATAAATATATAATTTTCTTTTCAAAAATTTGTATTTTGTTAAAAATTTAATAAAAAATAGAAAAATTTGTTTTAAAAAAAAGAAAAGATATGACTTAAAGCATTTAAATATCCTTTAAAATTACCAAAAAAGAGTGGATAAATATCTCCTTTTGTTCAAAAGTTACAACAGTTTAAACTCGACTTAATTTATGCGAAATAATATACACTAGTTACAGGATTTTACAAGATGCAACTTTATGCACCCACCTGTTAGTAACGAACAGAATTATCGATCTTATATGACTATTTTCGTGCTATTAGGAATGTTCTATAATACATACAAATATATCATGAAAATCGGGGAACTTTTTTTTTTGATTTTTGTCGTGCTAGATTGGCCAAATGTGGCACTGTGCCTTGGTCCGATTTTGCCCATTTCCGAACTTAACCTGCCTAGGAATATAAGACATATTCGTGCCAAACTTCGGAAGTCTAGCTCTTTTATTTTGGACTGTATCGTGTCTTCAACAGACGGACAGACGGACGGACGGACGGACATCGCTAGAATATCTTAGAATCGATCACTGATCAATAATATATATACTTTATGTGGTCCTAGATTGATATTTCGATGACAAAGTGAGTATACCCCCATACCTACACCAATCTGCGGTACAGGGTACTGTATCTCTCAGAATCCTTTTTTGAGGCAATTAAGAGACTTTTAAACGATGTAAACACGCAATTATCAATATTTTTGGCTAAAATTTGAAGTTTAAGCTTATTTTGGCCCCAGGACGAAGACTATTGAAATTAGAAAAAATCGGTCCATATTTAGATCTAGGGCCTATAAAAATTATTATTGGTAAATAATAATTTACAAGGACTTCTCGTGAATTTTAATAGATTTTTTGATACCTCATTTTTTTTTTAGGAGAATTCCTAGTAAAAATGACGAGTTTTTTTTTTGTAATTTTACAAACTTTTTACCAATAATGTTCTAAATTTTAAACTTACAAGGAATTCTCGTGAATTCACTAGATTTTTTTGTAAAATTATATTGGAAATTTGCAAATTTTTTTCTTAAAAAACAAGGAAACTGTCAAATATTGGTAAAATGGGATTACGAAACTTTTTCTTTAAAATCACAAGCTTTTCTTGTCTGATTTGGTGATATTTTGCTATTCTGCAAGAGCGTGAATACACTTTTTTATCGAAATATAAAAAAGCCTTAAGAAAAATCTTTAATATATAATATTTTCAAATACAAAGTATTCTTAAAAGCTTTGATAATAAAAAATGTATATTGATGAGAAAGAAAAATCTTAGAATATGATGAGTGTCTAAACTTCTATTGTTAACTGCACGTGTTCAACATCTTCAGTTAATTTTTTCTTATATTTTATTATAATATTTGTAATATATTATATTAAACATTTTTTTATTATTATTTTTTTAATTTTTTTTTATTTTAATAAAATATGTTTTATTATTTTATTGTTTTTATTAAAGCCTTGACATATATGGATTTGTTAAAAAACCTCACTTATAAGGAAAATCTTTAACACAAATCTAAAAAATCTTGTTTAAAAACTCAAAAATATTTCTGTGTTTTTTTTATTTATGAGGTATTGTTAAAAAAAATATTCCAATAAATATTTAAAATACTATAATCAAAATAAATATATATTAGTGTTTATAAAGATTTACTAGTACACTCAAAAAAAAAAAAAAAATTGTAAAATTACAAGAATAACTTGTAACTTGTAACTTTTGTTTTTTTTTTTTTTGCTACCTCCTATGTGACAAAAATTCCTAGTAATTTTACAAGGTTTTTACCAATAAAATTATAAATTTACAAATTTTTTAACATTATAAAATTTACAAGGAGGTTTCGTAACTTACTAGATTTTTTGCTACCTCCTATTTTACGAGAATTTCTAGTAATTTTACAAGGGTTTTACCAATAATTTTGAAATTTTACAAGCTTTTTACCAAACAAATTGTTAATTTACAGTTTTTTTGACGCAATAGAAAGTATGAGGTGAGGTTGAGATTGCTAGAAATAGAATTGTAGTGTTGGAAACTGTCAAAATTTATTCTGTAGAAACTATAAATATTCACATATATAAAAAACAGTTTTCATTAACAAGACAAACCGACATTTAAAATCCTATTGAAGATGACACTAACTGGGGTGTTTGAAACCGGTATAGGAAATACCAGAAATGTCTATAATTTTTAGAAATTCAATTTTTCTTCTGCATTTTTTCAACTTGAACCCTTATAACAAATATAATTAGAGCCCGTGCTCGATCTGTACTTACAGAAAAAATCAAATAAAATTACTGACAAAATATGTCGCCATTAGGCACGTCTCCGAAACAGAAAATGCAAATTCCTTCATTTGTGTCTGCAATTCCAGATCATGTTGGTAACCTTTGCGAAATAATGTAAGAGACAAAAAAGTTGAATGAAAGTATGAGGTGAGGTTGAGATTGCTAGAAATAGAATTGTAGTGTTGGAAACTGTCAAAATTTATTCTGTAGAAACTATAAATATTCACATATATAAAAAACAGTTTTCATTAACAAGACAAACCGACATTTAAAATCCTATTGAAGATGACACTAACTGGGGTGTTTGAAACCGTAATAGGAAATACCAGAAATGTCTATAATTTTTAGAAATTCAATTTTTCTTCTGCATTTTTTCAACTTGAACCCTTATAAAAAATTACAAGGAATTCTCGTGAATTTACTAGATTTTTTTTTGTAAAATTATGTTGAAAATTTGTAAAATTACAAAAAAAAATTGTAAAATTACAAAAAAATGTAAATTTCGATTTACATTTTTTTTCGAAATTTTCGAAGGAAAACTTTTAAATATTAGTAAAATGGGATTACGAGACTTTTCCTAGTAATTTGACAAAGTTTTTTTTGTGTAGCACAATTGCAATTAACTGCGTTAGGTGGCGTTCCAGTCGCATTAAGATTTTTCATAATGTTCAGAAGTGCAATTTTGGTCTAACGAGAAGTCGCTTTAAAGATATTCAGCCACAAATTTTCTTTTGAATGTTCTTAGTAATCTGTATTTTTTACTGGGTCCTCCTGCATCAGACCATTGTCGTTATGTGTTTGAAATATTTTATATAAAAATCTCTTCAAAACTTATTCATTTTTGGTTTATTTTAGGTAAGTATATTGGTATTATTTTCAAAATGCCAAAAAATATATATAGATTTTCCAAGACAACACTACCAACCGACCGACCTACCAAACAAAAATAAAAAAACAAAAAAACAATCAAAACAATATGTAAAACCACACCATAACATATCCTTAGGCAAACAGTTCAATATTGTATGGATACTAAATAAAGTTGTATAGAAAATCCAAAAAAAAAAAAAATATAAAAATAAACAAAAAGGTTATCATACAGTTGAAATCATCATCAAATATAACAAATCGCAACAAATTTATTATTAAAACAAAAGATTATAAAACTTAGTTTAGCAGTAAAAGTTATTTGAGTGTAACTTTAGCTAATATTACAGTGGCTTTTAACGTAAATCGTACAGATAATTTTGTATGAAGGTAACCTATAATATCGATGTCAACAACAGTGTGACCTTTGATCAAGCACAAGTAAAACTGCATACCATGTTTTCACGCAATTTTATAGAAACCTATCCAAAGATAAAAAACGAAAACAAAAACATCAAAAAATTAATTTGGCGATTTCTCGCGAACTAAAGATGATAGGATTTTGATGTTTACTGTTTTGTGACCATTAAATAATTTCAATTAAAACTGTATATTCAGTTTTTGAAGATATTTAAAAAACTTCATTTTCAAATTTTTAGAAAATACAAAAACACTAATTTCGCGATATTTTGCGAATGCGAGGAGCTACGATTTCGCTGTTAACAGTTTTGTGACATTTAATTAAGTAGAAATCCAACTGCGTTTACACTTTTCGTCGACACTAAAGTTCAACCTAAACATCGCGGAGGCTCACCGTGTTTGAAAACCCGTTTTTTATGATCTCTAATTTTTGAGCTACGAATTTTTTGTCCACAAAGATAATAAAAAAAAAAAAAAATATCGACTATTTTTTAAAAATCTGAAAAAAAAAATTGAAAAACATTGACCATTTTTTTAAAAATATTCTAAAAAATGTCTATAAAATTTGTATTTTACCAGTTCGACCCTCGTAGCACCTTTATTATTTATTATTTACTTCAATCTGGGAGCAACCAAGCTTAAATAAACTTAATATATATTAAAAAAAATTTTATATTTTTTTTAACATTCGATTTGATATTTATAAACTTTGGACCTGCCCAACTTACGTTGTGTCTCACTGTATATGGTATTCTATAGAATTATTATGACACTATACAATCGAAAATGTGTTGAGTGCTGATTCTTAGAGAGTGTGTTTTAAGAATAACTTATTGTTTTCTAGGATAATGAAATCTATTTTTTGCAATAAGATATTGGGTTTGTAAGTATCCTTAGGTTGTGTATATGATATTAGTAATTTTATTTTGTAAGATTGTTATAAAGAAATTAGTTTTATTATGTTTAAGGATGAAAAGGCAAGTAAGAAATATTTAAAGGTATGTAGAGGAAATTGAAATAATAGATTGATATAAAGAGATATAAAGTTTCTTAAAGTCATAAATAACAGGTGATATAACAAAAACTTTAAGTTTTCATTGATAAAATAAATTTATTTAAAAGAAATATTTTTTTTATTTATTAGCCATTTTTTCTTGAGAAACTATACTATGTTTTTATATGAGGTTTTTTAATACCTATCCAACGGTAATACCTACCTTGAAAAAATTCGGCTTTGTTAAATATTTTTTTGCGATTCTTGGAAAAACTTCTGTGGAAACATAGAAGACGTTTCTGAGGCATCCAGGCTGCGAAAGGTTCTGGCTTCGTCTCCTTGCACCCTGGTTTACCTGAAATATCCTAATGGGGTATGGTCTTCCTCCAGTGGAGAGTCGCTGGATCTCCTTCTAAACACGCATTTTCCGGGCAATTCCATGACGCCGTTTCAAGCTTTGGAACGTTCTGACGCCCAAGCATCGGAAATTGCTTCGGAAATAATAAATATGCCAACATTAATCTGGGCGATAAAAAGCTTCAGGCCCTATAAATCCCCGGGACCTGATGGTATAATCCCGGCTGAGATGCAGCAAGTGTCGGACTATATAGCCCGTTGCTGTATAATCTATACAAAACATGCATCAACTGGTCGTATATTCCTTTCAAATGGAGGGATACCAGAGTCGTCTTTGTCCCGAAGGCTGAGAAAAGTTCCCACACAGCTCCGAAGGATTTCAGACCAATTAGTCTGTCTTCTTTATTGTAAAAGACAATGGAACGAATGATAGACTCATATTTGCGTAGAGTGATTGACCCGTGGTTGCTTTCGACAAAGCAACATGCATACAGCAAGGGTAGATCAACGGAAACAGCTCTTCATGAGCTCGTTGGTACCATCGAGAGATCGCTTTTACACTTTGGTGGCCTTTCTTGATATAGAGAGGGCTTTTAATAATGTCATCCCAGACTCGATAATTTTGGCATTGTCTGGTCTGGGAGTAAAGCCAATAGACGTGTAACGTCTGAATTGGGAGCGTCCGTCATATCTCGATTTGTCAATAGGGGCACACCACAAGGAGGTGTTCTTTTGCCGCTTCTTTGGAACCTGGCACTGAATTCAATGCTGCTATCTCAAGAAGCACGTGGCTGTCATGTTGTCGCATATGCTGACGATGCCGCGATAGCGGAAAAGGGGAAGCATCTGCCAACATTAAGGGATATTCTTCAGGGTTCTATGAAAGATCTATCTAAATGGGCAAGAGACTGTGGTCTAGGAGTTAATCCAAGTAAAACAGAGCTTGTTTTGCTTACAAGGAAAAATAAGATTCCTGCTTTTGATCCTATTTCTCTGGACGGCACTGAAATCACCTTCTCAGATGGAGCCAAGTATCTTGGAGTTTTTCTGGATAGAAGGTTGAATTTCAGGCGTAATATTGAGGAACGGGTGAGAAAAGCAACGATTGCTTTATATTCCTGTAAAAGGGCCATTGGAAAACGATCGGGTTTTAGCCCTCAAGTCGTTCATTGGATCTATACAGCAGTGGTGCGTCCAATTTTGCTGTATGGAATCATTGTCTGGTGGCCTGCTTTAGAAACAAAAGCGAACTGTGTCTTTATCACGAAGGTACAGAGAATGGCGTCGATGTGCATCACTGGTGCTCTTCGTACAACACCTACGGCTGCATTAGAAATCCTCCATCACCTGATACCATTAGACATATTGGCTAGGCAGAATGCGGCTGCGTCGGCAATTCGACTTAATACTTAGCACGCTGCAATGGAGGAGCAGCGATTGTGGCCATAGCGCGATTTGAAGAAGATAACAATACCACAAAATGTGGAATGTGCTCCCTCTTTGAGCATTTTTGAGAGCCACTTTACCACTATGATACCATCCAGGGAGTCTTGGATGGGGGATATTCCGGGTAGTGGAGCCACTATAAATTTTTACACAGATTGCTCGAGGCTGGACGAACAAGTGGGCTTTGGAGTCTATTCGGAAGAGCTTGGATTAAGCCTGGCTCGGAGATTTCCAGATCATTGCAGTGTTTACCAGCAGAGATACTGGTTTAGCTGCAATGTTTTGTCTACAACCGCAGTCAACATCTATACTGACATTCAAGCATCGGTCAAGTCCCTGGATTCAATGTTTCTGAAAACAAGATCTGCCCTTAACTGCCGCACGTCTTTATATGAGATGGCCAAGCAGTTTAACATACGAAAAAACTTTGTCAAATTACTAGGAAAAGTCTCATAAACCCATTTTACCAATATTTGACAGTTTTCCTTGCTTTTTATAAAACAAATTTGGATCGAAATTTATTGTTTTTTTGTAATTTTACAAATTTTCAAGATAGTTTTACACAAAAAAAATCTAGTTAATTCACGAGAATACCTTGGTATTTTAATTGCGCGAAAAAAACTGTATATTAACAATTTTATTGGTAAAATTACACAATTATTGGTAAGAAGCTTGTAAAATTACTAGGAATTCTCGTAAAATAGGAGGTAGCAAAAAATCTAATAAAGTTACGAAACCTCCTTGTAAATTTTATCGTTGCAAAAAATTTGTAAATTTATAATTTTATAGGTAAAAACCTTGTAAAATTACAAAATTATTGGTAAAAAGTTGTAAAATTACTAGGAATTTTTGTCAAATAGGAGGTAGCAAAAAAAAAGTTACAAGATTTTCTTGTAAGTTTACAAGGTTTTTTTTTGTGTGGGCATGTCTCCTAGTAAGACAACTCGTGTCGCTTCAATAGTGGCAAGTCTCAAAATACATCACATCTGTACCCACCATTTTTCGGGACTTACAATTAGAAATTTTGTAAAAAAATTTTCTTAAAGCGTTGTTAATGAATTTTTACTCCAAAATGCAAAAAAAAAATTGCCAAACATTTTTGTGAAAGGGATTTAGAAAATTTTCAAAAATTTTCGAAAGTTAGAAAATTTTTTTTTTTTTTTCAAATACTTGTTATTGCAAAACGCAAAAAACTTGTCAAAAAAACTAATGTCCGGTACTTTGAAAATTAAAAAAAAATAAAAAATCAGGACATGGAAAATTTTAAAAATTTTTTTTTGATGAAAGTTTTTACTAAAAAACGCCACAAAATGTGTCTGGGACCTAGAAAATTTTTGAATTTTGTTCGGGACTTGGTAAAAGTCGGAAAATTTGGTTTTGTCCTATTGTCTCCGGTCACGGTATACATTTTTTTGAGACAGTTTAGTCATAAGTCCATCTGTCACGTCCCAGCAGAAATTTTGCTAAACTGGCAGCAGCTTTTGGATAGGAAACTCGAGTCAAGGAGCGCATCCAAACCTGCTGAATTTATGCATGATTCTCTAAGGCGATGTCACACTTTAAAAAGCTAGTTGGATACCCCGAAAAATCACTCTTCACGGCGGGCAGGAAGCAACTTATTATTGCATAAAAATGGCGACAAAAACCAAAAGCGGGGATTTGTTTGTGATGAAAAATGTATTCAAAAGCCGTTTGAATTGAAATCCTAGCTGCTCCTTTTCTTGAGATATTCACTTTTTTCGATTTTTGCGCAGGAAGAATTTTTTAAATATTCCAAAAAAAAAATTCTTTCAAAATAAGCCACCAAAATACTTTATATTGAGTGTAGAACATATTTTATTAATCAAAAAATATATTAATAACCACTTTGACTCTTCGAATGAAAAATTTCCCCTGGCTATTTGTCATACTTGCACTGAATTACAAAATAAAGGTAAAAATGTTATGAAAAGACCTCTTCCGTGTATGCCTAATTACGAGGACATTATATTCACAAAACAAACTAGACAGGTAACAGTTTGCGACTGTTACATTTGTTCCACTGCTCGCTGTACTATCCATTCCAAAGTAAAAAATGGTCGAGTAAAAAAAAACAATTTCCGACTATTGATGTTACTAAAGTTCCCGAAAGTACTGTAGATAAATCTTGTTCAAAGGTAAGTAAAGAGCGAACTTCTTTAGAAATTTGTAGAAATTGTTGTCAAATAATCGGAAAGGTATTTCACATTCTTGTAAAGGTGAAAATGTATTTAGTTTGGTAGAAAAATTACCCTCTAAACAACTAGATCAAGTCGTAACCAGTCTTATAAGAAAAAAAAAGTACAACCAGTACTGATGATGAGCTACTTTTGAATAATGTAACACACAGAAAGAAATAAAAATGAATTTCAATTACGAAATTCGTTGATTCAATTAAAAAATTAATTGATTTCGGACGTATCACGAAAATGCGCATATTAATTACTCATTTTGTTTGAAAATAGTTTTAAAACTTAATTAAATTGTTAATTGAATCAATTAAAGTTTTAATTGAAAATAAAATGGAAAACCAATTAAAATTGTAATTAAATAAACTTTAAAAAAAATTAATAAAAAATTGAAAATCAATAATATAGATTTATTGATTCACATAAAATTTTTAATTGAAAAAAGACCAAAACTCAATTTAATTTTAAAAGTTGAACTTCTAAAAATGCCCTAAAATAAATAAATAAATATAGAATGTTTTTGTTTTATATTATTAAGAAATTTATTTTCTTTATTAAATATAAACACTTTGTATAGTTTTGCATAGAAACATTATAGTAGTATTTAAAATATCAATAACAATTTAAAATTACATTTTAATTTTTAAATCTTGTTATTGCATGCATTTTTGTCGCCTTAGTAAAGTTGAAACAAAAAAAAATGTATTATATTTCAATGTGCAAAACACAAGGCAAATGCCTCTATATTATTTTTTTTGTTTCAACTGTACATATTTTATTAGCAAAACACTTTATCCGCAACGACCGCTCGCCTTAAAGAAAACAATAAAACTAATTTTTTTTGTTGCTTTTATGTATTCATTGGCTGCTACCACCAAAATATACAAAACAATAGTTCAAAAGTTTTTTTTGTTGTTTTTTGCATTTTATTTTTTCATTGGCTACTAACACTAATGCATACAAAACCGGTTTCGTTTGTTTATTTTATTTTTATTTTCAGTAAAGTTAAGAATTCAATTAAAACATTAATTGAATCAATTAAAATGTTTAATTGAAGATAAATTTAATATCAAATCCATTTTTAATTAAAAAAAAAATCACGATATTATTTTCTGTGCAGGTAAAAAAACTCAAATATCCATTAATAAAAAATCTCCATAGGAAATAATCTTTTCTCCAGAAAGATTATATAATTTCAAGCTAATACGTCATCTTCAAATTATATGAAAAAATTAGTCAACTTCATTCGTAGCAAAGTTGGATGGAAATCTGTTCCTTCGAATTATAAAAAAAATTATAATGATGATTTCGACAATACATATGTAATAGAGAAAAGTGTTCCTCCAGAGCTCCATCTTCTTCTAGGATTTGTGAACCATCTTTTTTGGAACGGGATTGTTAAAGTAGTAGGTAGTGATAAAGCTTTATTGTGGCTCAAAAAGCTAAGCATAATTCATAAGTAGGGCAAGTACTTTCATGCATCTAAAAATCGAAAATATGTGCCTATAATATGCGTCTAAAAATCCAAAATATGCACTAAAAACTTTAAAAATATGAATTTAAAAATTATTGTTTTTATTAAAAAATATGTTTGTCAACATAAATTAGGCTTTGTAAAATACTTTAAGGCCCTCGACAATTCTTAACAACTGTTTTTTTGAGTAAAAACAATTTTTTATTAGTAAAATATTTTTTTCATAGACACATTTAGTCATAAAAATATCTTTAATTAAACAAACAAATTTATTTTGGAAGTTTTTTCTTTGAGTCACAAAATATTTCTGGAGTAAAAAAATTTATAAAAAAAAAAATATAAAAGTACAATATTTTTCTAGAACAAATAATTTTTTTTTCTAAAAAAAATATTTTTTTATATATTTCCTTTTTTCTGAATTTTACGATTTTCAAGTCAGAAAATGAATTCAAAAGCAAAAAACCCCACCCTCAAAACGAAATAAAAAAATTAAATTTTCCTGTAGAAAACTCTTTAATTAAAAAACATTTTTTGTCTCAGAATAGGAACATTTTTATAGGAAACATTTTCAGAATCTAAAAATTATACTTCCACAATCAATTTTCTATAAAAAAGTCTCAGAATATGATTTATACAAATAAATATATTTTTCTATAAGAATGTTTCGATTTTTTTAAGGAAATTTTGAAAAAATAATAGTAAAAATTAAAAAATGTCCAATTTATATGAAAATATGCAAAAATATGCATTTATACCAAAATATGCAAAAATATGCAACTACAAATCGATGCCATTTTATTGCAAATTTATTGGTTCGGATAAATATTTAATTTTTGTTATGTTTACAATGCTGAGTAAAAACATGCATTTTCATGAAAGTACTTGCCCTATTCATAAGAATTACCAAGGCGATGCCTTTGAAGGAAATCAATGTCGTAAACTTTTAAAAGAAGCGGATGCCCCACAAGATCCTATTATTTATGAGAATGTTGGACCATATCGATTGCTGCCTTATATCGCTTCATTAAAAGCAATGAATAAACTTGTAGAATCTTGCTTCTCTACAAAAAAAGTAGATTTAAGTGATTTTGATAAAAATATCAGCGAGCTCCGCAATGCTTTAAAGAGTACAGATGTCACTCAAACCATTAAAACCCATGTGATTTTAGATCATTTAAAACAAGCTATAATGCTCATAAATAACGATAGCCTAGTAGTCTGGTCTGAGCAAGCTGGGGAATCGATTCATAGAGAATTTTTTAAGTTTTGGGATAAATTCAAAATAAATAGTATAGAAGATCCATCTTACCAGAACCGATTAAAAACGCATCCCTTCATACATTTCATCCCTTCATATATTTTTCATCCCTTAATATATAAAAGTTAAATTAACAAAAAAAAAAATAAAAAAACAGAAAAAAATTAAAAAAATATAATTAAAAAAATAAAAAAAACAGAAAAAAAAAATTAAAAAATAAAAAACTTAAAAAAAGAGGTGCAATGTAAGAAACCTCCACGCGGTGCATCTTGGAAACGTGTAAAATCGGCTTAAATCTTACTTCATGTTCTTTTAGAAAATTCTTCCTGCGCAAAAATCGAAAAAAGTGAATATCTCAAGAAAAGGAGCAGCTAGGATTTCAATTCAAACGGCTTTTGAATACATTTTTCATCACAAACAAATCCCCGCTTTTGGTTTTTGTCGCCATTTTTATGCAATAATAAGTTGCTTCCTGCCCGCCGTGTCTTAAGATGCTCTGAATTCACATCTCTTTAGAGCGCTGAAAAAATCGCTATAAAGATGCAGTAAATTCGGTTGTCTTTTTAGAGCTGATTTAAGCAGAATAAAGATGAAGCACATGTGACTATATCTGAAATACAAATTACAAAATTTGAAATACAATTGACTATTTCTGAATACAATTGGAAAATCTTAAATACAATTGACTAATTCTGAAAATCAGTTGACCACCTGCAAGCATTTGGAAGAAATATCGCCTAAGAGATCCAATTACATTTCAAATTATATTTCAGAAACTTCCATTAATGTTTCAGATCTAACCATTTATAACAAAAAAAATTTAATTACATTTCAAAAATTTTCAATTATATTGGAAATTTTTGAAATATAATTAAACATTTTTAAATATAATTGGAGATTCTAAAATATGCTTGGAAATTTTTTGTAATATAATATGTATTTTCTGAAACTAAAGTGGAAATGGTGTACTCAATTTTTTTTTCATTCAAAATGTGAAGTGTTATGATTGAATCACTCTTTGAAGCGCTGATTAATGCGCAATAATGATGCAGTGAAATCATGTGTCTTTGTCCAAAACTCATGGTTTTTCATTGAAAAAGTGTTAAATATATTCAAAAGGAAAGCATGTATGAAATTTTATCAAAATATAATTTTATCAGCGTTACCATAGAAAAATAAAATATATTTAAAATCAGCTTTCAATTTTATTTCCATACAAATTGTTTTTGTTTTTAAAATCGACTTTCAAAAACAAAAAATTTAAATTTTTTCCCCTTACTTTTACTGCATCCTCAAGAGCGCTCTTTGGATGCGCTTCGGTATGCTATAAAAAGATGCTGTGTCGCCAAAATCTCGATTTGTTTTTGCTGGGGTGATAGGCATTTTAATGAAGTGACCAGATTTCACCGGTCACAGGATAGGCGATTTTAGTTCGAGAGACACACTTTTCCTGCAGGGTAGTCACCGCTTCATTATCACAATACCAAATCATTTCTTATAAGCAAATCTTAATCCTCTCAAACTTTATGCAAATATCGTATTTAAATCCGGAAACGTTTTTTTTTGAAAAAACATAAAACTAGGCGCCATATAATCACCTGACTATAAGTAGAGTTCATTGAAAAAAAAATTAAATACACACCAAATAACTAACGAGTAACAAAAGTAAGCGACAATTGTAATTAGCAAACAATACCCTCAAACAAAAGAAGACACAATGAAGGTGATGATAAACATCATCAGGTCATCATGTTGCTGCTGCTAAAATCAACCATGCAACCATGTATTTCTAACTAGAAAATTAAATTTTTTAAATCCTTAAACTACAAAGAACTACTGTAAATAAATACAAATGGAACTAATGAGACACATTATAACCACAGACATCACAAAATAATGATCTACATTTTTTTCCTAGCTAAGGATATGATGATTGATCATGATCATGACAAGCCATCATTGGCTGACTACAGCAGTATGCAATTTTCATCGGACTGTCTCGCCACTGTTTTAAAAGATCTCATCTAATTTTAAGGATAAACCATGTCAGTTTTAGGGTTTATAATCCGGCTTAAATATTACTCCTTATACTTGTGGTTTTGAATGTTTAAAAAGTGGGTGTTCACAAAAAATATTCTTTATAAATGATCATATTTTACAAGTTGTAGACGATG